>CAUYLG010030394.1:0-11827 GCA_963573385.1 Cacajao melanocephalus | reverse complement strand
CCTAAGCACATATATTTTAAAATAGAAACTAATAAACTTTAAAATACATTTCTTTCCACAAATTCCAGATAAGAAATTAGGATCTCTGTATCCTACACATCATCTGGTTTCCTCTTAAAAGTTTTTAAAGGTGTGATGAGAAAACTATATATAAAAGAACAGTCTTTGACCTATTCCCGTGAGATTTCTCTTTGTTATCTGGCTCTACCAGTGTTCCCAGTGTCCCATGCTAGCAATGTTGCATATAAACCTGGAGAAAATACCATTTCCATATTTTCAAAATACTTTGCTACTATTTATAAAATAAATTCTTACCTTTAGATTGTGTTATTGCTAAAACTGAAATTTAAGTATAGAGTCTTATGACTGATGAAAACGGTTGCTTCTTTAAAAAACAGTCTGCAAAAACATAGCTTTTGATTCCAGGAATTATTTTTGCCCTATGCTCGTTTTATTTCCTCTCATGTGAACCATCTTTATGTCTAGTCTCAAAAATTTGTTACAGTCACCATTCTGTGATGATAACGGTTCAGAAGTAACTCAGGGACAAACAATGCATTTCCTTAAGCTTCCAGTATTGAATAAGTCCTTTGTGTATCAATAGGCACCATGATAATTTTTCACATGGTATTATTTAACATCTTTCTCCACAGCAGCTTAACGTTGTTTTTTTGTGTGTGTCTTTCCCTGTCCATTATTTCCACCTACCAAACGTGCTATCTCTAAGCACATTATTAGAAAAAAAATACAGTTAAAAATCATCTCATAGGAAATATGACTGGTATTTATAGTCCAATCGATGCTTTATGATCCTTATGTTATTTTTTCTTTGTGATTGGCTCTTTCCTCCTCTTTCCCTCCTCCTCTCTTAACAGGTAAATATTGTCACAGTTCTGAGTTTAATAATGTTTCCTATGGTGACACTTGCTGGAATAACAAAAATCATGCAGTTACAGTGATAGCGATCCGGTGCACCCATGCTTGAAACCTCAGTTCTGGTCTCTTCTCCCCTCCCTAAGCCAGGTCTTCTGCTTTTTGGCCAGGTACATTGCATCAACTTCCAATATTGTTTGCAATAGCATCTTACTCTCCTTGCCAGACATGCCATTTCCTCTACCCATTACCCATCTACTTTATCTCTAACATCCTATGGTCACACCAAGACCAGTGTTAGGTGTTAACTGTTATTTTGGGCAGCAGCAACTCTGTGGTTGGAAATATTCTGTACGGTATGGTGTGATGTGTTGGCCACACCTGTTACACATAAAGTGTACTGATGACTTGAGGCCTGACAGGGGGCCAGGGTCATATCAGAATCCAGAGATTTCCATTAAAGTTTAAAGTTCAGTCTTCAAACTCACTGTAGCTAATAATGAATCGCTTATATCCTATCTGCCCCAATATGTTTCTTAATGGTTTTGAGCACTAATTGGGTGTTAAATACCTTATACGTTTATACATTAAACCATTCTCAGAACATATTTCCAATAAACAATTTAGTTGCATTTTACATTTTTTTTTACAGATGATGGAAATGAATCTTAAAGGGGTTGTGTCACCGACTCAAGTTTACAATCTACCAAAAGCAGAATCAAGATCTTGAAACTACTTACTTTTGACACCTCATATTTAGCAGGTTGAAGAAGCAGAAAGAATGATTGCCTGATAAGGATTCACTAGAAATTGGTTTTGAATGCAAAATAGTCTTTGAATCATCATCATTTTATTTAGCTTGTGGTGGTGTTTTTGTTGTTGTTGTTGTTTTTGTATTTTTTGTAGAGATGGAGATCTCACTTTGTTTCCCAGGCTGGTCCCAAACTAAGCTCAAGATATGCTCCCACCTTGACCTCCCAAAGTGTTGGAATTACAGGTGTGAGCCACCGCACCCCATCCCATAACTGTTTACATATAGTTTTGTTCTTATAAAGAACCTCACTGGGGGCCGGGTGCGGTGGCTCACTCCTGTAATCCCAGCACTTTGATCACCTGAAGTCAGCAGTTCGAGACCAGCCTGGCCAACGTGGAGAAACTCTGTCTCTACTAAGAATACAAAAGTTGGACTGGCATGGTGGCATGCCTGCAGTCCCAGCTACTTGGGAGGCTGAGGCAGGAGAATTGCTTGAATCCAGGAGGCAGAGCCAACAGACTGCACTTTGTCGCCCAGGTTGGAGTGCTGTGAGCCAAGATCGCACCACTGTGCTCCAGCCTGGGTGACAGAGTGAGACTCTGTCTCAAAAAACCAAACAAAATTAAAAAGAAAACCTTATTTTTTTGTTTGTTCATTTGTTTGTGTTTTTTTGATGATTAAAAACCTTGGCAAAATTGTACCTACAGGAAAGATGGATATGCATTGTAAGGCACAGGTTTGAAGTTAGATTAGACAGCCATGGGAGAATGTAAGGGTATGTATAAGATTAGTACACAAATACATGCATACATACAAATAACTCAGAAAATTGTTTTTTACTTAACACTCAGACATCTCTCTGATAGGTTGCAAAAAAATGTTATACAAATAATGAGAGCATTTCCTCCCATTAACCTAACTTCAAACAAATCCAAATAAATTCTAAGTTTTAAAAAAGACCATCCGTTTTGGTGCCAACATCTTTTTCAAGTAAAGTATTTATATACTGAAGTATTATAAAATCCATAAATAGATATTGTTATATATAGGCAGACATTTTCATGAATTAAATTATGTTTCTTAGAAGACAGATACATGAAAATAGAGAAACCGGGAAATAAAACATGTAACTAAAAACTTATTAGGACTTTAAAAACTACCCCTAGGTCACACAAAACTATGGGGATAACTTAGTTTAATTATCTGTCTAAATATGAATTTTTACCTCTGTGAGAAAGATCAGGCCAGGCACGGTGGCTCACACTTGTAATCCCAGCACTTTCGGAGGCTCAGGCAGGTAGATCATGAGGTCAGGAGTTCAAGACCAGCCTGACCAACATGGTGAAACCCCATCTCTACTAAAAATACAAAAATTAGCCAGGCATGGTGGCGCATTCCTGTAATTCCAGCTACTCAGGAAGCTGAGGCAAGAAAATCACTTGAACCCAGGAGGTGGAGGTTGTAGTGAGCTGAGATTGCACCACGGCACTCCAGCCTGGGTGACAGAGTGAGACTTCATCTCAAGAAAAAAGAAAGATCAGTCAGTACCTAGTCAAGTGTGTGCGTGAATGCATATATACGCATATGTATAGATATATGTAAATATATGTTGTCATTATTATATAATAAACCTACATTCAATATATTTGTGGTATTTATTTAAATTTGAACAAAAACTAAAAATTCCCAGCACAATTGAGGCAAAATAAAATATAATTTTCTTACAGTTACGCAAAATGACTGTACATTTTAATCCGTTAGAGGTAGAGATAGACAAAGGTTAGTGAGACTCAGCTTGATCACTGCTTGGTTGACTTTGAGCTTGTTTCCTTGATAATCTCTTGTGTCTTCAACTATGAAATTTAAGAACTAGTACTATCAATATCATCGGGTTTATGAAGACTAGATGAAGTAAATTCTATAAAATAATCAAACACAGAGCCTGGCATAAAGTAACTCAAAAATTGTTAATGGTTTTATAGATAATCATTAAATATAATCAATTATAGACTATATACTTCACTATTAAAGAATTAGAGGTAAATTATAAAATATTAACAATAATCATTTATAAGACTCTTTTCCTAAGATTTATTTCAAGCTACTGGAACTTGAGAATGTATAAATTGTTTAACACGTACTGAATGAGTGTGTTTACTCACAAAATGTTAAAGGGTGAGTTGGTTAGTTTGATAGAGTTTTACTGGTCTGATTCTTCATCTCCTGTTTGGGTATTTACGTGTTTTATTATTCTGAGTTAGGGAATCCTTTTACTTCCTGTGTCTCTTTTTCTTTATGCTCAAGTTCTATCAGCAGATACTGACCATAGAGCTTTGCAATGTAGACAGTTTTGCCTAAAGGCCAAGACAGAGGCTCAGTTCCGCTTCACTGACACTTAGTGAAACTACTCAGGCTTTGGACTTTGTGACCAATATGTTGCCTTTAGTTTGTTATTTTAGAAAGAGAACCCAAAGGGCCACCCAACAATTCACCACAGAGAAACTTGTTACTAGCCACACAGGAGCTGACAAGCTGCAACTGCAACTGAGGTGGTTGCTGCTCTTTCATGAGGTTCTTACATCTTGCTGGGTCCCATGAGAGGCGTAACCTATTATTTAGAAAAGATGCACATTAAAGACTTAAATTAAGAAATTTTGAAACGAATTATGTTTTCTCCACTCTGGCTTTATAAACATCTTTCTATGCTCAACAATCAGGGAGACTGTCAATGTTTTATTCAAAATACATATTACCAATTCTGTCACCACCATTTGCACACTTCTTTTACTGCATAAACACGTCACTTTGTAAAAAGCTACTGGGCAGTGTAGATTTAGTTATATGCATAACTTGAACATTATTTTGTTTCTTTTGGAGGCTGCCTATTCCTGAACCACATGTGGAATTGGTAGCTGCTTTGTTTTTGTTTATTTATTTGCTTATTTCTTTTAGTGGGAAGCAGTTTTCTGGATTCTTTTAATTTGATGCAGATGCAAAAAAGGGAAACGTTATTGTGTAATGTATCTGGTCAATATCCATAATTGAATTTGTGATTTTCAGTTAGAAATGAAACTGTAAAATGATATTATACTTGAAACAACAATAATAACAAGGCAGTTTCCAATGCCTAAAATATAACTGCAAAGGCATTGGACAACATAGATTAAAATGGTATGTTGAATAGGAACTGACAGTCAACATAGCAAACATCTACCATGGCAAATATTTCCTTACTTGGATTGTAGCTAGGAAATGGTCATCTCTACTCCTTGGGAAAGGCCAGAGGAAGACCCATAAACTCACAGAATGAATGACCAATAAGAAGCTGGGTACTTAATTTAAAACGATGTTAGGATCTTTAACTCTAAAACTAGGATAATCAGAGGTAGAAGGAATTTGAAGTGATTTCATATTGCTAGGTAAATTTGTGTGATCTTATTTATATTAAAGCAAGCATTGGACATAAAATTCCTGATACACGCATGCACACATGCACGCATGCACACACACACACACACATATTGAAATGAGACATACATATTGAGCACTAGAATTGGCATGTAATGTGTGCTCAATAAATGTTCACAACTCTCCCCTAATAAACTTATTAAAATGAAAACTGGTAAATAAAGGAAAAGTTTCAGTATTTATCTTTTCTTTGATAACCATACTGCAGAATAACAAAATAGTTGGTGGCAAATATTTTCTGGAATATGAAATCAGAGGTTATGTGATGATGGCTACATTAATTTACAAATGATAAAATTACATACATACATGCACACACACACAAGCAAATGAATGCATGTATAAAACTACTAAAATCTGAATAAGGTCTATAGATTGTACCAATGTCAATTTCCTGGTTTTGACATTGTATTCTAGTTATGTAAAATACAGGCATACCTCAGAGATATTGTGCATGCTGATCCAGACAACCACAACAAAGCAATTATTGAAATAAAGCAAGTCACATGAATTTTTTGGTTTCCCAGGGCATATAAAAGTTATGTTTACACTCTACTGCATCTAGTAAGTGTTCAAAATTATTATATCTAAAAAACAATATACATACCTTGATTTAAAATACGTTATTGCTAAACATTGTTAACAATCAGCTGAGCTTTCAGTGAGTCCTAGTCTGTTTCTGTTTCTGGTGGATCTCGCCTCATTGATGTCTGCTGACTGATCAGCGCTGAAGGCTGGAGTGACAGTGGCAATTTTTTTTTGAGATGGAGTCTCACTCTGTCGCCTAGGCTGGAGTGTAGTGGCACGACATCGGCTTACTGCAAACTCTGCCTCCTGGGTTCAAGAGATTCTTCTGCCTCATCCTCCCAAGTAGCTGGAACTACAGGCGAGTGCCACCACGCCCAGCTAATTTTTGTATTTTTAGTAGAGATGAGGTTTCACCATATTGGCCAGCCTGGTCTCGAACTCCTGACCTTGTGATCTACCCTCCTCAGTCTCCCAGAGTGCTAGGATTGCAGGCATGAGCCAGCCCAACAATGGCAATTTCTAAAAATAAGACAACAATGAAGTTTGCTGCATTGACTGCCTCCTCCTTTTACAACAGATTTCTCTGTAGTATATGTTGCTGTTTCATTGCATTTTACCCACAGTAGAACTTTCAAAATTGGAAGCAGTCCTCTCAGACCCTGCCACTGCTTTATCAACTACCTTATTTGTAATATTGTAAATTCTTTGTTGTCATTTCAACAATGTTCACAATGGAATCTTCACCAGGAGTAGATTCCATCCCAAGAAATTTCTCTTTCCTCATCTATAAAAAGCAGTTCCTCACCCATGAAAGCTCTGTCATGAGATTGCCTCAATTCAGCCACATATTTTCTTTAAAAAAATCTTATTCTATTTTAAGTTCCAGGATACATGTGCAGAACGTGCAGGTTTATTACAAGGTATACATGTGCCATGGTGGTTTGCTGCATCTATCAACCCATCATCTAGGTTTTAAACCCTGCATGCATTAGGTATTTGTTCTAATGCTCTCCCTCCCCTTGACCCCCACCCCAATAGGCCATGGTGTGTTTTGTTCCCCTCCCTGTGTCCATGTGTTCTCATTGTTCAGTTCCCACTTATGAGTGAGAACATGTGGTGTTTGGTTTTCTGTTCTTGTGTTAGTTTGCTGAGGATGACGGCTTCCAGCTTCATCCATGTCCCTGCCAAAGACATCATCTCATTCTTTTTTATGAATGTATAGTATTCCATGGTGTATATGTACCACATTTTCTTTATTTAGTCTATCATTGATGGGCATTTGGGTTGGTTCCATGTCTTTGCTATGGTAAATAGTCAATTCAACCACATCTTCAGGCTTCATTTCTCATTCCAGTTCTCTTGCTGTTTCTACTGTATCTGCAGTTACTTTCTCCACTGAAGTCTTGAACACCTCAAAGTCATCCATGAGGGTTGAAATCAACTTCTTCCAAACTCTTGTTAATGTTATATTTGACCTCCTCCCATGAACCACAAATGTTCTTAAATGGCATCTAGAATGGTGAAGCCTTTTCAGAAAGTTTTGAATTTACATTGCCCAGATTCATCGGAGGAATCATTATTTATTTAATAAATACAAAATATATTTCTTAAATAATATGACTTAAAAGTTGAAATGACTCCTTGATTCATAGACTACAGAATGAATGTTGTGTTAGCAGGCTTGAAAATGACATGAATCTCCTTGTACATCTTCATCAGAGCTCTTGGGTGACCAGGCTCATTCTCAATGAGCAGTAATATCTTTAAAGAAATCTTTTTTTCTGAGCACTAGGTCTCAACTATGGGCTTAAAATATCTAGTAAACCATGTTGTAAACAGATATGCTGCCATCTGGACTGTTGTTTTATATAGAGAGCACACGTAGAGTAGATTGAGCATAATTCTTTTTTTTTTTTTTTTTTTTTTACTTTCTTCTTTATTTTCCAGCCGGTAGTAAGATTCAGCATATTTCTTAAGGGCCCTAAATTTTTTGAAATGGTAAGTGACCATTGGCTTCAACAAGTCACCAGTTAGCCCCTAACGAGAGAGTCAGCCTGTCCTTTGAAGCTGAAGCTTTGAAGCAAGGCACTGACTTTCCTCTCTAGTGAAGTCATAGATGGCTTTTCCAGTAGAAGGCTGTTTCATGTATGTTGAAAATCTGTTGTTTAGTATAGCCACCTTTATCTATTATCTTAGTTAGATCTTCTGGATAACGTGCTATAGCTTCTTCATCAGCACTTACTGCTTCACCTTATACATTTATGTTATCTGGATGGCTTCTTTCCTTAAATCTCATGAACCAACCTCAGCTAGTTTCCAATTTTTTTTTCCTACAGCTTTCTCACCTCTCACAGTCTTCATAAAGTTGAAGAGTTGGCACCTTAGGCTTTCGCTTAAAGAAACATTATGTGGCTGGTTTGCTCTTTGATACAGACCAGTAAAACTTTCTCCATATTAGCAATGAGGCTGATATATATTATGTATATATACATAATTTGCATGTTTTGATTTCTTCCAAATACTCTTTCTTTGCATTCACCATTTGGCTAAATATTTGACTCAACAGACCTTTTGGCCTGTGTAGGCTTTCAAAACGCCTTCCTCACTAAGCTGAATCATTTCTGGCTTTTGATTTAAAGTAAGAGATGTATGACTCTTCCTTTCACTTTTAGTCTTGATGTCATTGTACTGTTATTAACTGGCCTCGTTTCAGTATTGTTGTGTTTCAGGAGATCAGGAGGCCTAAAGAAAGGAAGAGAGATGGATAATGGCTGCCCAGTGAAGCACTCATAACACATACATTGATCAACTAAGTTAACTGTGTTATACGGGTGTTGTTTGTTGCATCACGAAACCATTTCAATTATAACATCAAGCATCACTGGTCACAGATCACCATAAAAGATATTGCAATAATAGTAAAAAAGTTTTAAATATTGCAAGAATTACCAAGATGTGAATCTGAGACAGAAAGTGAGCACATGCTGTTAAAAAAAAAAATGGCACTGATAGACTTGCTTGAGGCAGGGTTGCCACAAAACCTCAATTTGTAAAAAATACCATACCTGTGAAGCACAATAAAGTGAAACCCAATAAAATGAGGTGTGTCTGTGTTATCACTGGGGAAACCCAACAGCAGGGACAAGGGAGCGACCTATGCTATTTTTGTAACTTTTTTTTTTGTTGACCTATATTCATTTTAAAATAAAAACTGAAAAAAAAATCCCAGAGGTTAACAGTAGGCAATATTTTTATTCCCTTGGTATTAATGCTAGCTATCATCACTTTCCTTTTCTTCTTATGTCTCAGCTACATTGTTGATTCTCCCACTCCTACTTAATAAATGGTCACTCCACATCAAAGATGGTAAATTTAGAGATGGCGGTTGTGCTGTTTCCAACCAAAGCTTGTGAAAGTCATTGCTGCTCTTTCTTTCTTGATAAAGAAGGACTTGAAGATTTCTCTATCCAACACACTCAAATATGGGTTCTTTACTCTTGTCTTTTCCCAAACACTGTATTTTAACATGAACTTGCACATGTAAATCAATAGTAGACTCATTCAGAAAGATCTACCTTAAGAAAAACAAAACAAAACAAAAGGAAAATAACTGAGTATGAAAAGGAGTTACCAGTTTGTCAAAGTACATCCTCCTAGAAGTTTAGTACCTCAAAATTTTCTCTAGATAATCATTGCTACCCGTTAGGGACAAGAAAACCCTCTCCGTGCAGCTGACCCCTTCCCCTGCTCTGATTGCTCTGCAGCTGCATTTCTGAACCCCTACCTCGGTGCCACATCAAAGCTGCCAGATGTGCTACAACTAATCAAAGCCTGATTACAGCCATCCAGGCAGCTCGAGGGGGAGCAGGGAAAACATATGTTGGTTATCCATAATTGTAAATTCCTGTTTGACACGTATCTGTAAAAAACTCCTGGTTTCTCTCTTTTTTTAAAAAAGATTGTCGCCATAGAAGTCACAGGATAATGTACTGCAAGTCTATCACAAGTTAACAAACTATCTCTGTTCCTGTTACCGGTGGATAGATTATGCCCCTCTCCCCCTATATAAACCCCTTGTTTTGTGAGCTCAGGGCCACCTCTTCTGTGTTACGGAGCAGCCTTAAGGTTAATAAAACTTTCTTGCCTGACTTTGGGCCTATTCTCCTTTCTCTCGGCTACCCTTACACTACTATTCTTTTTTTTTTTTTTTTTTAAGAAGGAGCCTCACTCTGTCACGCAGGCTGGAGTGCAGTGGCGTGATCTCAGCTCACTCCAACCTCTGTCTCCTGGGTTCAAGTGATTCTCCTGCCTCAGTCTCCTGAGTAGCTGGGACTACAGGCCCATGCCACCACGCCAGCTAATATTTTGTATTTTTAGTAGAGATGGGGTTTCACCATGTTGGCCAGGCTGCTCTCAAACTCCTGACTTTAGGTGATCTGCCTGCCTTGGCCTCCCAAAGTGCTGAGATTGCAGGCATGAGCCACTGCACCCAGCCTCCATTTTGTTTTGACTGAAGTTGGACTCACTCTGATATCCAAATTGGATCCCAACTGAGCCAATCAGTGTATCTTGTCCACTGGCCAGGGTAATTTGTATCCTGCCTAGTTAGTGTTAAGGTTATGGAAATGATTTCTTGGATGAAGCTTGACACAAAAGAATTTCTATTATGTAACTACATATGTTACAGTAACATAAATTCTCAAACCAGGCAAAACTGAACTATGCCTCGGTTTCAGCAACCCTAACGCTTTTTCAGGATTGTTACTATGCTATAGTGAATTGGGATTTTCTTCTTCTCCCTTCACAAATGGGAAATCATTTCTGGATCTTTGTCTTGCTCTCTTCTGACCAAACACTGGAGATTCTTTCTATTTATTATTCATTCACAAAAGGGAGTGATGTAGGGTGATCTATTCTAAGTGGTTCTGAGTCTGCAGACCAAGTGAAAGTCCTTTGCCTCTTGCTTTGACACAGTTGTTAACTCAATGATTGCTTCTAGATTTTCCCAAATGAAATATAATCTATGCCCTGGTTACTTTAACTTAGCACTTTTTACTTTTTCTCTGGAGTGTGTTTCCTTTGTTTTTCCATCAACAAAGGAGTCACTTACTTGAACTTTTTTTCTCCTTGATCAATCCAGAAAACACTTTCTCCAAATATCATGTGTCTAATATTATTGTGCAACAAACTTTTATAATAATGGTACATATATATCTTAAGAAACTTACATTGATAGTCTTATTTTGTGTCTAATAGTATATTTCAAGTGCTAATGATATAATTGAGGAACACTTAACTGGACTTCATCATTTCAGCGCTCAACATGCCAAGAGTCAAGAAAGCTCTGAGTTACAAAGACATTGTGACCTCAAACCAGAATCATTTCCACAGTTGAATAAAGGAATAACTAGGAAAATGAACTTAAGTTTGTGGTGACGGATATAATTAGTAATTATGCTTCTTGGAGATTTAATTTTTTTTCTTAATTATTTTTTAACAAAAGTAAAACATGCATAGGCTTTAAAAATCCACAGTACAGAAGGACTCATTATGAAAATTAACAGTTCTATTTCCCACTTGTGCTCACTCTGGTCCTGCCCCAAGGGAAATAATTTTCATTCTGGTTCTTCCGTTTTTATCAGACTTCTCTCTAAAGGTATAGAAAGATGCTTTGTTACTTTTCCAGCCAAGACTCAATCTAGGATTTCCTTCGGTCTAACCAAACCAAGGTTCAGAGATAGTCTCTTCCATGTAACCATTAGGGTTCCATTCTGCTTTTTTTTAAAAAAATTTTGTTTTGTTTTTGCTAGAAGTATGCAAGAATTCTTGTCTTTGACAAGGAACAGAGGTATCTAGGGGAAGTTAAATAGTATGGATGCTGTCTTTTTCAAAGGAAATTTATCTCCAGATAACGATAAGAAAACTAGCTACAATATCTTTTGGGTGCAGGAAATGCAGAAAATAGGCATATCTTGATGATATTGTGGGTTTGATTCTAGAACACCACAATGAAATAAATCACACAAATTCTTCCTATCCATGAGAATTGAATGTTTTTCCATTTGTTTGTGTCCTCTGTTATTTCCTTGAGCAGTGTTTTGTAGTTATTCTTGGAGAGTTCCTTCAAGTCCGTTGTTCATTGTGTTCTTAAGTATTTTATTCTCTTTGTAGCAATTGTGAAAAAAAAGTGATTTTATTAAAAAG
>CAUYLG010030392.1:0-13568 GCA_963573385.1 Cacajao melanocephalus | reverse complement strand
TTAGTACATGTTCTTTTAGCTCACAGAAGTTTCTTATTATCCACCTTCTGAAGCCTGATTCTGTCAGTTCGTCACATTCATTCTCCGTCATGCCTTGTTCTCTTGCTGATGAGGAGCTGCGATCCCCTGTAGGAGGAGAGGTATTTTGATTTCGGGTGTTCTCAGCCTTTTTGCACTGGTTTCTTCCCATTTTTGTGGATTTATACACCTGTCGTCTTTGTAATTGCTGACTTTCAGATTGGGTCCGAGTGGACGTCCGACTTGTTGGTGATGAAGTTTTTTCTGTTTCTTAGTTTTCCTTCGGCGGACGCCCTTTCTCCACAGAGCTAGGCCTTCCCGGGTTCATCTGTGCTTACTGTGAAACTCTCAGTCCTCAGCGCTTCCAATTACTGTTCTCCTTGTGGGGATGGGACCAGCTGAGCCCAACTCAGGGGGCACCCAGTCGCATATACTCCGCACTGAAAAGCGCTGCGCCGCGCTGGGGCACAGGCAAAGCAGCTGCGCCGGCCAAAAGAGTCGCGCTGGCGACCCGTGTGGCTCCTCCACCGGGAATTTCCCAGTTTGTGTTCCACAGAAATTCGTCTGAAATTGCGGCGTCCGCTCGCTCTCTGTGCTTTCACTGGGAGCTAAAATACTGAGCTGTTGTTAATCGGCCATCTTGGATCTCTCCGGATGGATTTGTTTTTTTCTTGCTAATCTGTTTTAGTTCTTTGTATATTCTGGATATTAGCCCTTTGTCAGATGGGTAGATTGCAAACATTTTTTCCCATTCTGTTGGTTGCCGGTTCACTCTAATGACTGTTTCTTTTGCTGTACAGAAGCTCTGGAGTTTAATTAAGTCACATTTGTCTATTTTGGCTTTTGTTGCCAATGCTTTTGGTGTTTTAGTCATGAAGTCCTTGCCTATGCCTATATCCTGAATGGTTTTGCCTACTTTTTCTTCTAGGGTTTTTATGGTATTAGGTCTTATGTTTAAGTCTTTAATCCATCTGGAGTTACTTTTAGTGTAAGGTGTCAGGAAGGGATCCAGTTTCTGCTTTCTGCACACTGCTAGCCAGTTTTCCCAACACCATTTATTAAACAGGGAATCCTTTCCCCATTGCTTGTTTTTGTCAGGTTTGTCAAAGATTGGAGGTTGTAGATGTGTGGCATTGCCTCGAAGGCCTCTGTTCTGTTCCACTGGTGTATATCTCTGTTTTGGTACCAGTATCATGCTGTTTTGATTACTGTAGCTTTGTAGTATAGTTTGAAATCAGATAGTGTGATGCCTCCAGCTTTGTTCTTTTTGCTTAGGATTGTCTTGGCTATGCAGGCTCACTTTTGGTTCCATAGGAAGTTTGAGGTGGTTTTTTCCAGTTCTGTGAAGAAAGTCATTGGTAGCTTGATGGAGATAGTGTTGAATCTATAAATTACTTTGGGCAGTATGGCCATTTTCACAATAGTGATTCTTCCTAACCATGAACATGGAATGTTTCTCCATCTGTGTCCTCTCTTATTTCGTTGAGCAGTGGTTTGTAGTTCTCCTTGAAGAGGTCCTTTACATTCTTTGTTAGTTGTATTCTTAGGTATTTTGTTCTCTTTGTAGCAATTGTGAATGGGAGTTTGCTCATGATTTGGCTCTCTGTTAGTCTGTTATTGATGTATAAAAATGTGTGTGATTTCTGCACATTGATTTTGTATCCTGAGACTTTGCTGAAGTTGTTTATCAGTTTAAGGAGATTTTGGGCTGAGATGATAGGGTCTTCTAAATATACAATCATGTCTTCTGCAAATAGAGACAGTTTGTCTTCTCTTCCTAATTGAATACACTTTATTTTTTTTTCTTGCCTAATTGCTCTGCCTAGAACTTCCAATACCATATTGAATAGGAGTGGTGAGAGAGGGCATCCTTGTCTAGTGCCAGATTTCAAAGGGAATGCTTCCAGTTTTTGCCCATTCAGTATGATATTGGCTGTGGGTTTGTCATAAATAGCTTTTATTGTTTTGAGATATGTTCCTTCAATATCTAGTTTATTGAGAGTTTTTAGCATAAAAGGCTGTTGAATTTCGTTGAAGGCCTTCTCTGCATCTATTGAGATAATCATGTGGGTTTGTCTTTGGTTCTGTTTACATGGTGCATTATGTTTACAGACTTGCATATGTTGAACCAGCCTTGCATCCCTGGAATGAAGCCTACTTGATCATGATGGATAAGCTTTCTGATGTGCTATTGCGATCAGTTTGCCAGTATTTTAGTGAAGATTTTTGCATCTATGTTCATCATGGATATTGGCCTGAAGTTTTCTTTTTTTGTTGGATCTCTGCTGGGTTTTGGTATCAGGATGATGTTGGTCTCATAAAATGATTTGGGAAGGATTCCCTCTTTTTTGGATTGTTTGTAATAGTTTCAGATAGAATGGTACCAGTTCCTCTTTGTACGTCTGGTAGAATTCAGCTGTGAAGCTGTCTGGACTTGAATGTTTTTTGGTTGGTAAGCTATTAATTGCTGCCTCAAGTTCAGCCCTTGCAATTGGTCTATTCAAGGTTTCAACTTCTTACTTGTTTAGCCTTAGGAGGGTGCAAGTGTCCAGGAATTTATCCATTTCTTCCAGGTTTACTGGTTTATGTGCATAGAGTTGTTTGTAGTAATCTCTGATTATAGTTTGTATTTCTGTGTAATCAGTGATGATATCCCCTTTATCATTTTTTATTGCATCTATTTGATTATTCTCTCTTTTCTTTTTGATTAATCTGGCTAGTGGTCTATTTTGTTGATCTTTCCCAAAAACCAGCTCCTGGATTTATTGATTTTTTGAAGGGTTTTTTTGTGTCTCGATCTCCTTCAGTTGTGCTCTGATCTTAGTTATTTCTTGTCTTCTGCTAGCTTTTGAGTTTTCTTGATCCTGCTCCTCTAGCTCTTTCAATTTTGATGATAGGGTGTTGATTTTAGATCTTTCCTCGCTTCTCATGTGGGCATTTATTGCTATAAATTTCCCTCTAGACACTGCTTTAAATGTGTCCCAGAGATTCTGGTACGTTGCGTCTTCGTTCTCATTGGTTCCAAAGAACATCTTTATTTCTGCCTTCATTTCATTGTTTATCCAGTCAACATTCAGGAGCCAGTTGTTGAGTTTCCATGAAACTGCAGTTCTGAGTTAGTTTCTTAATTCTGAGTTCTAATTTTATTGCCCTGTGGTCTGAGAGACTGTTTGTTGTAATTTCCGTTCTTTTGCATTTGCTGAGGAGTGATTTACTTCCAATTATGTGGTCAGTTTTAGAGTAGGTGTGATGTGGTGCTGAGAAGAATGCATATTCTGTGGATTTGGGGTGGAGAGTTCTATAGATGTCTATTAGGTCTGCCTGGTCCAGTTCTGAGTTCAAGTCCTGGATATCCTTCTTAATTTTCTGTCTTGTTGATCTGTCTAATATTGACAGTGGAGTGTTAAAATCTCCCACTATTATTGTGTGGGAGTCTAAATCTCTTTGTAGGTCCTTAAGAACTTGCTTTATGTACCTGGATGCTCCTGTATTGGGTGCATATATATTTAGGATCATTAGCTCTTCCTGATGCATTGATCCTTTTACCATTATCTAGTGCCCTTCTTTGTCTCTTTTGATCTTTCTTGGTTTAAAGTTCATTTTATCAGAGACTAGGATTGCAACTCCTGCTTTTTTGTGCTCTCCATTTGCTTGATAAATCTTCCTCCATCCCTTTATTTTGAGCCTATGTGTGTCCTTGCATGTGAGATGGGTTTCCTGAATATAGCACACAGATAGGTCTTGACTTTTTATCCAATTGGCCAGTTTGTGTCTTTTGATTGGGGCATTTAGCCCATTTACATTTAAGATTAATATTGTTATGTGTGAATTTGATCCTGCTATTTTGATGCTAGCTGGATGTTTTACCTGTTAGTTGACGCATTTTTTTCATTGTGTCAATGGTCTTTACCATTTGGTATGTTTTGGAGTGGCTGGTACTGGTTGTTCCTTTCCTTGTTTAGTGCTTCTTTCAGGAGCTCTTGTAAGGCAGGCCTGGTGGTGATGAAATCTCTCAGCAATTACTTGTCCATAAAGGATTTTATTTCTCCTTCACTTATGAAGCTTTGTTTGGCTGGATGTGAAATTCTAGGTTGAAAGTTCTTTTCTTTAAGGATGTTGAATATTGGCCCCCCCCTCTTTTCTGGCTTGTAGGGTATCTGCCAAGAGATCCACTGTGAGTCTGATGGGCTTCCCTTTGTGGGTAACCTGACCTTTCTCTCTGGCTGCCCTTAGCATTTTCTCCTTCATTTCAACCCTGGTGAATCTGATGATTATGTGCCTTGGTGTTACTCTTCTTGAGGAATATCTTTGTAGTGTTCTCTGTATTTCCTGGACTTGAATGGTGGCCTGCCTTACTAGGTTGGGGAAGTTCTCCTGGATAATATCCTGAAGAGTGTTTTCCAGCTTGGATTCATTCTCTTCGTCACATTCAGGTACAGCTATCAAACATAGATTAGGTCTTTTCACATAATCCCATATTTCTTGGAGGCTTTGTTCATTTCTTTTCACTCTTTTTTCTCTAATCTTGCCTTCTCTTTTTATTTCATTGAGCTGATCTTCAGTCTCTGATATCTTTTCTTCTGCTTGTTTGATTTGGCTATTGAAACTTGTGTATGCTTCTCGAAGTTCTCGTGTTGTTTTTCAACTCCATCACATCGTTTATATTCTTCTCTAAGCTGTTTATTCTAGTTAGCATCTCAGCTAACCTCTTTTCTAGGTTCTTAGTTTCTTTGCATTGGGTTAGCAAATGTTCTTTTAGCTCTGAGAAGTTTGTTATTACCCACCTTCTGAAGACTGTTTCTTTCAATTCATCAGATTCATTCTCCAACCACCTTTGATCCCTAGCTGGTGAGAAGTTGTGATCCTTTGGAGGAGGAGAGGCATTCTGATTTTTGGTGTTTTCATCCTTTTTGCATTGGTTTCTTCCCATCTTAGTGGCTTTATCTACCTGTGGTCTTTTTAGTTGGTGACTTTCAGATGGGGTCTCTGAGTGGACGTCCTTTTTGTTGATGATGAAGTTATTTCTTTCTGTTTCTTAGTTTTCCTTCTAACAGTCAGGCCCCTCTGCTACAGGACTGTTGGAGGTCCACTCCAGACCCTGCTTGCCTGGGGATCACCCACAGGGGCTGCAGAACAGTAAGGGTTGCTGCTGGTTTCTTCTTCTGTTATCTTCATTCCAGAAGCTTACCTGCCAGATGTCAGCCTGAGCTCTCCTTTATGGGGTGCCTCTTTGGGTATACAGGGGTTTGGGAGCTGCCTGAGGACAGAGACAGTCTGTCCCTTATAGGAGCTCAAGTGCTGTTGTTCCCCACAGAGCTGTTGGGCAGGTACTTTTAAGTCTGCTGCAGCGGAACTGATACCACCTCTTTTCCTAGGTGCTCTGTTCTAGGAAGTTTGGCTTTATTTATAAGAACGTTCCTGTTGTGCTGCTGCCTTTTTTCATAGATGCTCTGCCCCGCATGGAGTAGTGTAGACACAGTCTGCCAGCAGAGGTGTTGCTGAGCTGCTGCTGGCTCTGCCCAGCTGCTGTGTGAACTGCCTTGGTAGTGGCGGAATGCCTAGGTGGTGGTGGTCACCCTTCCCCTCACTGAGCTGGACCATCCTGGATCCAGCTGCACTTGCTGGGAAACTCTCAAT
This sequence comes from Cacajao melanocephalus, assembly GCA_963573385.1. NCBI lineage: Eukaryota > Metazoa > Chordata > Mammalia > Primates > Pitheciidae > Cacajao > Cacajao melanocephalus. The sequence continues at coordinate 7,913 of CAUYLG010030392.1, read as the reverse complement.
CCAGAGCGTTTCAGATTGCTTTTTTTGTGGGGCTGGTACCCACCGAGCCAGATCGCCTGGCTCCCTGTCTCTGCCCTCTCCCTTTCAGTTGAATGGGTGGCTCTGTCTCCCAACGTGTTCCAGGAGCCAGTTGAAATGGCCACCCAGATTTGTGTGAGTTTCTGTGCACCAAGCCGGCACCAGCTGAAACCGCCATGCTGAAAACTCATGGTGCTTTTCAGCCTGGGAATCTCCTGGTCTGTGGGCAGTGAAAATTTGTTTGGAAATGCAGTGGACACTCACCCTCTGTGTTGTTCTTGCTGGGAACTGCACTCTGGAGCTGTTCCTATTTGGCCATCTTGGACCCTCCCTCCTGATGTGTTTTGATATAAACTAAATAATTGGTGATTATGACAAACCACCAATTCCTGACAAAATGTATAACTAGAGTTTGTTCATGAGAAAGCAGTCAAATCCAGGTTGTGTGACATTTTATTAGAAAACTGGCCTGGACTCTCCAAGAATATCAGTCTCTTAAAAGACATCTAAAGAAAAGATAGAGCAACTATTCTAGATTATAGGATATCAAAGATGCTTATTCCTTGATTAAATCTTGGATCAAAGGGAGGAAAAACTGCTTTGAAAGATACTTTTGAGATAAATGAAGAAACTTAAATATGGACTATATTTTAGATAAAGCTTTTTAAAATAAGTGTTTGGCATATATAAAACATTTCTGATTATATAGAAAATGTTCTTATTCTTGGGGGAGTTATACTGGAGAATCTAGTGGTAAGCTATCACAAGGTCTGCAACTTGTTTTCAAATGATATAATATGGGAGAGGGGAGACAAAGCAAATGGCAAAAGGTTAATTTTGTGGTCCACAGTCCAGTAGGAACATCACCCAGGAACTTGTTAAATATGCAAACCCTCAGGTCCCATCACAAAAGTAATGAATCAGACTTTGAATTTTAGCAAAATTTCCAGATGATTCCTGTTCACATTAAAGCTTCTGCAGGGCACATGCTGTGGACAAACAGCTATATAATCTCAATACACAGACAAATGCACGAGCTTTATCTGTGGACAGAAAGAGGAAAATGAAGTAGACATGCAGAGAGAAACAGAGGGGAGAAATTACAAGGCTCTAGTAAACAGTGAAAGTATTCCAGTTGCTATTGCTGCATAGCAGTATAAAGCAACATCAATCAGTTATAATTATCTCTCACAGTTCTGGGATTAGCCAGGTGGTTCTCCTTGGGAGTCTCTCATCTAACTGCTATTGGAGGGTAGCCTTGGAGTCATCTTAATGGCTTCCTTATCACATCAGGTTATTGGGCTGGAACAACTGGGGTTCCTTGGGCATCTCTGTCTTTATATGGCCTTTCCAAGTAGTCTCTCCAGTAGGACAGCTTCAAGACAGCTTCAGGACAGCCAGATTTCTTATATGGATACTCAAGGTTCCAAAAGATCAAATTTCAAGACAGTCACCCAGATGGAAGCCATATCACCTTTTACAACATAGCTTTAGAAGTCTCTTACCACTCTTCCACCATGACCCTGTTACTTGAGGCATTTACAAAGGCCCACATAGTTTCAAGAGAGGGAGGCATAGATTCCAGCTCTCAGTGTGGGAATGTCAAGGTTTAGGAAGAGTATGTAGGATGTAAAATATTGTTGTGGCCAATTTGGGAAAATACAGTCTGCCAAAGAAAAGAACCTCAATTCTGGATCATCAAAAGACAGTGTCCAATTGTACTTCTCTTATATTTTGTTAGATACCTTATATATTTCAGTAAAACCCACCTTTTCATTTTGTGTGTGTGTGTGCGCTAGATAGAGGAGTTTCTATAATGAACAATCAAAACAGCCTTGGCTAATGGGTATAAGTAAGGATTTTAGACATTCTTCTACTTGGCATCTGTCATCAAAAAGAATCCATTTCAATCCTTATCTTATTCTAACAGGTCATCATTAGATTACTGGAAAGCACACACAATCTCTGACAGATATCTATAAATACAGTAAGTCCAATGTATCTACCTGCTTGGTAGGACCCTTGCTATAGCAAGACAGCTAGCAAGGCTGGCTAGGCTTTAAGTCACATACTCAGTAGCAAGCACCCTCATTGATTCTGTAGCTAACAAACTGCTGTTGCAAATCTCTTGAGCAGTGCTTTTCTGGGTGTGGCTCAGGAATTTCATGCATCTGAATGTCATAGGGGAAATTATTAAGATGCAGATTCCTGAACTCTATCCATACACAATCTCTAGTGTATAAAGCCAGGGAATCTGCATTTCAAAAGCTTCCTTTGTGAAGCTCTTCCTTACATTTGTGTTTCTCAAACTTTAATGTAAATCTAGGATGGGGCATGAGGTTCTGCATTTTTAAGGTGCTCCCCAGTGATGTTGCTGGTCAGTGCATCACACTTTTAAGGTGCAAGACCTTAAAGCAAGACCTCAAACTGTGGTCTCCAGACCAGCAGCATCACCATCTCCTGTAAACTTGTTAGAAATGCAGATTCTTAGGCTCTACTGCATACTTACTGATATTGTTTGTCTGTGTCTTCACCCAAATCTCATCCTGAATTGTAGCTCCCATAATTCCCATGTGCCATGGGAGGGGCCCAGTCAGAGGTAATTGAATCGTGGGAGTGGGTTTTTCCCATGTTGTTCTCACAATAGTGAGTCTCACAAGATCTGATGGTTTTATAAAGGAGAGTTCCGCTGCCATGTAAGACGAGATGCCTGATGCCATGTAAGACGTGCCTTTGCCTCTCCTTCACTTTCTGCCATGATTGTGAGGCCTCCTTAGCCATGTGGAACTGTGAGTACATTAAACCTTCTTCCTTTGTAAATTACTCAGTTTTGGTATGTCTTTATTAGCAGTGTGAGAATGGACTAATACACCTAGTGAATCAGAAACTCTGGGGGTGGGAGTAGCAATTTATGTTTTAACAAACCCTCTAGCTGATTCTGATGCTCACTAAAATATAAAAACCACTGCCCTAAGGAATGTCCCACTGATTGATAGAGAGCAGAGGTTCCCAGGCACAACTTATCATCAGAATCACCTGGGGTAAGAATGCGCCTTCTATAGGTTTCTAGACATCCTCAGGAGGTGCTAATTCTATAGGTCTGGGCTGGGCCCTGGTGATCTGAAACCACTGGTTTAGGGTGATTAGTAGGGCCATAATGCAAAGGCAAGGCTGATGCAGTTTGATGGAGGATGTGGGGGTGGAAGAAGAAGAGGGAATCAAAAAGAAATTCAGTTACTTAAATGATTACTATGTAACAAGTCATGAGCTGAGTTGTTGTTTTTAAGACAGGGTTTTACTGTGTTGCTTAGGCTGGACTTGAACTCCTGGGCTCAAGAGATCCTTCTGCCTCAGCCTCCCAAGTAGCTGGGACTATAGGTGGGCACCACTGCACCCAGCTCTGGACTGGAGGTTTTATACTGGGGATTTTATACAGTAACTTTTAATTTCCCTTCTCCTATAGATGTGTTTTTCTCATCAAGCTGCCCTATATGGCAAGTATTATTGTATTATTACCTCCATTTGATACATCAAACACTAAAGATAAAACATGGCAAATAATTTGTTTAAAGTCATACAGCTAGTAATGGAACCAAAAATTAAAACTGGCTTTCTGTTACTTTGAATCTCTTTCCATTTTATTCAGTAATCACAAAACGAACTTCATAAGATGGTTGAAAGGAAGTCTGGAGATCATGATGAGGGGCTGAGGATGCCACACGGGCAGTGCAGCATTGAGTTAATGGTATACACATAAGTTTCCCCACCTAGACAGTGGTTTTCTAGAAATAGAGTTCCATGTGGTCATTTATTTATTCACTCAACAAACACTTATTGAAAATCTATAATGCACTAAATGCTCTTCTCAATGCTGGGGATACAGTAGTGAGAAAAATGTCCAGGTATGTTATGAGGTTATGATTTTATTAATCTTTAATTCTCAGTACCTACTGAAGCAGATGTCACCCTATAGATGCTATATGATTACTGCCTTATGCATTATCTGTTATGGATAATCTAAAATTAACTGTAGAATTAGCCATAGCTAAGCTACTGAGCCAATGTATTAACCAGTGTCTAATTACATAAAGCTTTAATTTTTCTTCCTACTCTGTTTTATGGGGAGTGCATATTGATGATAATTAATAACATAACCATAAGACTAAGAAATGGAATTTCTTATTTAGCAGCCATCAGTAAAATTTTCTAGAAAGAAAGTTGTAAGTTCAACTGAATTGTTGTAAATGAGTCTTGGAAATCAACTAAAATGTCATTGATTTTAGTTTTCTTACTGGCTCTAGCAGTGGGGCTAATAGAGAGATTGCTGACCATCTTTCACGTTTCTTTCAAATATACTTTCCTGAAATGTTCTTTTCAGCAAATCTTTAGTTGCCTCTAGAGGGAAATTAGACACAGTAGTCAAGAACTTTTAAAATAAAGATATAATGAGAGGAGTCATGGAAAAAATAAACATTTAATATATTTAATTTAAAAATCTGTGAAAGATTTGCCTTACTAATGTTATGAATGGAGTGCATAAAGAATACTGCTGGTGACAGTATTCTTCTCATTTGGAGATACTTCTCATTTGGAAAAGATACTGGTATACCATTGATATTCCAGGTTTTGAGTCTCACTCTTTCCCTTAGGAAGATCTTGAAAGAAAAATAGTAGCGTTATTGCTTAGGTAAGAAGATTAAGAGGCAAACTAGTAGCCATCTAAGAATCCTTGCAGCATTTGCTCACACTTAATCGTTACTAAACATTTTCCAAGTTAAGTGGGTTATTTACAAAGACTTCAACTTGCAAAGAGTACCTCCGGGTGGGAGATGTAGGAGAAGGAATGACACTTATGATTATTTGCTACATAATATTCCCATTTTATAGGGAAGAAATCACCATAATAAGTAATGTTTTCAAGGTCACAGAGCTAATAAGCATCAGTGTAGGATTGCCTGACTATAACATGAGGACGTTCCACAATATCTGAAGGAAGAATTCTTCAGAAAGGGAATGTGTTATATTTGAAGGAGAGACATAAGAGGTTACGGTAGTTTACATTATTCAAAACTAGAAAAGACTGTAATATAGCTGGAGTAATCCTTATGCTCCAATAGTTTGTTCCCCTCTCCCACTAAAAATGAGGGAAATGACACAGATCAGACATTGACATTGTTTTGGGACTGTAGAACGCAGAGTTTGCTTTCCTGACTTTCCTTCTGTGAATGCTCTGTGCACGCTCTGTGCTGTTCATATGCTTCCTGTAAATGTTCTTCCCATGAAACTGTAGCTTCCTGAGAGTAGGATAAAGCTTTCTTTATTCCTGCATCTCTAGCTGTTGGGAGAGTGAATCAATAGTTTGTTTTACAGTGGTACTTTGATCTTTCTTTCTTATTTTAATTTATTTATTTCCTTTGTCTTGTTCTGTCACTCAGGCTGGAGTACAGTGGCATGATCAAAGCTCACTGCAGCCTTGAACTCCTGGGCTTAAGGGATCCTCCCACCTCAGCATCCCTAGTAGCCGAGACAACAGGCACATGCCACCACACCTGGCTATACTTTGATTATTAACAAGTTCAATCTTCTGGAAGTACACTGATAATTTTTCCAACAAAATCAATCAACTACCTGGTAAGTGTCACTGGAGGAAGCATGCTAGGCATGGGAGACAAAATGTCAATGAGAAACCATACTGTCCCAGGGCTTTCTTGCTGTAGAGCTCCAGGGGCGCCAATTACACACCACAGTCTGCATGCCTGGACCTGTGCCAAGCAACCTGTGTGGCCAAAAGTGTGGGTCCTGATGTACCCCTTACCTCAAACAGCCACAAATTATATGATTTTATGTACTAAAAATAAATAAATGTGCTGTGTCTATGCATGTGACTTGAAGGATGAGCATGTGTTTAACACTGCCCCATCCTATCTTTAGATTCAGGGCCATCTGATTTTACAAACTGCCATGGAAATTTTAATGAAGCATAGGGGTAGCACAAGGATGTGTTCTTTCAAAGAATCACATTCAACCTCCCCAACCAGAGCACTGTCCTTTCAGAAACGATAGCTTTGTAGTAATACTCTGAACTTGTACCTGTACTTATGCACAGTTTTCCTTCCTTCTCCATGCTGTTCTAGAATGTAGAGCGGGGACAGACCCCACACCCTCAGTGATAGGAGCCAAATGCTGGAGACCTGTGCGCCTACTCTTTCCTCCGTTTCTCTTTTTTGTTTGCTGCTTCCCCTAATAATCTTTCACAATTTGTCTAAACAACATCGTAGGAGGTTTCTAGTGGATCCATATACTGTACTTTCAAAACAACATTTTATCTCCCTGACTCACAGGCAGAGAGGGAAAAAAGCCATACCAAAACAAACCCCTACACATTCAAAATAATCTGCAAGGAAAGCTTGCATTGAAAATCATATCACCATATAATTATCCTGTTTACAATCTCTCATACATCTTTTCTCAGAAAAAAATGTAGATTTGGAAACAAAGCAGGAAGAAGATGCCAGAAAACCCTGGCAAGGCTCTGACCACTGCCTGCTTAGGAATGGCCACAGAGGGAGAGAAATGTGTTTGCAATTAGGACGACCCAGAGCAGGTCCGATTACATCTGCACGCAGCCACACTGAAGAGATTTCCAGAGTGAACTTATCGTGTGGGCCTAAGTGGATAAAAGGCAACTTAGGCTGGAGCCATTACAAGAAAATAAATGGGGCCTCCCACCTTCCATTCTCGATCCGCCCTTTTCTGGGCTCACTCTTAGCTCTTCAATGAAGAGGTACAAAATCACCATGATTTGGGGCTCTCTTATGTTATAGTTTATAAGATTTTCATGCATTTTTCAGCAACGGACCCAAAAAAGAGAAATAAAACAAGTGTTGTGAAGTGGTTTCCATGCCGACTATGATTTTCATAATGACCAGTTGATGTTAAAGAGATCCTAGCAAGACCCTGAAGCAACTCAGGGTCCCACTTCTGTCTGTCCAGGGACAGTATTCACATTTTGCTTCCAGGCTCTTAACACACCCACCATCGACTCTCTTCAATAATTCCACATTGATATGGCAGGACAATTAGCTTAACCCACTCTCAAAAACAAAGCAAGGAGTTCTTGGTGAAGAACTAAAGAAATTAAGGTTTTTCTCCCTTGCTACAATGTTCTAACACAAAAATATTCCATCAAACTAGCTGCCACTCCCTTGATTAAAGAACAAAAACAAACAAAACTTTGAGCTCCTTATAGTGTCCTGACTTCCCTGACGGGTTTTGGTTTCATTGTATGAGTGCTTTTTGTCCCACACAGATCAGTCTATATTCTTCCTAGACAGAAGAGGTGACGTGACTGCCATTCAGAAATTTACTTACTATGCCTATGTCCCTGGTCATTCTTTTGCTCATAGACTTTTCAAATAAGTCTATATTATTGCCTACTAATCCTTTTAAATCAATTACAACAAATTGTAATAATACTACGTTGTATGACGTCTTTACTTAAAAGACCTCCTAAAGGCCTTTTAGGAGGTATTAATAATTTTCTCCACATGCATACATATCACCCATCCTGCCGCCACCACCACTGCCCACACAAAAATGAAGAAATCATGATAGCAATTTTTAAAGAGTCAACATTTCTATAATACTCTACCTTTCATTGCCAATTTATCAGAACTGATTATTTACTGAACAGAACCTATATTCTAGCTATCTACATTGTGTTTCTACAAACAAATGTTTAAAAAAATAATCAGTCAGGAGAGAGATCCAAGATGGCCGATTAACAACAGCTCAGGGTTGTAGCTCCCAGTGAAAGCGCAGAGAGCGAGTGGACGCCGCACTTTCAGACGAATTCTTGTTGCCCACAGACTAGGAGATTCCCGGCGGAGGAGCCA
>CAUYLG010030390.1:0-97603 GCA_963573385.1 Cacajao melanocephalus | reverse complement strand
TTTTTGTCAGGTTTGTCAAAGATCAGATGGTTGTAGATGTGTGACATTGCCTTCAAGGCACATGTTCTGTTCCATTGGTCTATATCTCTGTTTTGGTACTAGCACCATGCTATTTTGATTACTGTAGCCTTGTAGGATAGTCTGAAGTCAGGTAGTGTGATGCCTCAAGCTTTGTTCTTTTTGCTTAGGATTGTCTTGGCTATGAAGACTCTCTTTTGGTTCCATATGAAGTTTAAGGTGTTTTTTTCCAGTTTTGTGAAGAGGGTCATTGGTAGCTTGATGGGGATAGCATTGAATCTATAAATTACTTTGGGCACTATGGCCATTTTCACGATATTGATTCTTCTGAACCATGAGCATGGAATGTTTTTCTATCTGTTTGTGTCCTCTCTTATTTCCTTGAGCAGTGGTTTGTAGTTCTTCTCAAAGAAGTCCTTTACATCCTTTGTTAGTTGTATCCCTAGGTATTTTATTCTGTTTCTAGCAACTGTGAATGGGAGTTTGCTCTTGATTTGGCTCTCTGTTAGTCTGTTATTGGTGTATAAGAAAGTTTGTGATTTCTGCACATTCATTTTGTATCCTGAGACTTTGCTGAAGTTGCTTATCAGTTTAAGGAGGTTTTGTGCTGAGACGATGGGGTCTTCTAAATATACAATAATGTGGTCTGCAAATAGAGACAATTTGACTTCCTCCTTTCCTAAATGAATACCCTTTGTAACTTTATGATTTCTTTTTATCTGGAGATATTAGGGAGAAATCAAATAAAGTATAAATGTTATCATGTTATTTTTACATCAGATTTTCCCCCTAATATTCTTTCTCATTTGGAGCATGTTAATGTACCACAAATGAAAGAGGATGAAACACTTGAAAAATTTCTGGATTATAATATGTTTGAAATATATATAGTTCTCCATCTCTCATTTCCTAGGTTTTTCCAGTTTTTTTTTTTTTTTAATTTGCTTATCCACGATTCATTATTGAGGTCCTCCTCTTTCCTGGGCACTGTGGTAAGTGTTTTGCATATAGTTTCCCACTGAATCCTCAGAAAACCTATGAAGTTCTAATTTCTATTGCCATTTTACTGGCAAAATTGAGACCTACAAAAAATAAGCAGCTAACTTTATTGTTTATCAAGGTTTACCTATATTTATTTTGATGTGCATTTTAATTGTTATCTTCATATCAAGCCTATGATTTTGTCAAATATTGTCATTCATTTTTTATATACATGCGGATAAGGAAGCTCAGAGAAGTGAAGTGACTTGTCAAAGCTTCCAGTATACTGATACAGATGGTGCTTTATCTCAAGACTTCTAAGCTACACTCTACTAATTTTCTACAATGCTACACTTATGTGAAAAATAAACATAGGATGATGATGATGTTGATGACAATGACTACTTTTAAAATGGTACACAGCTTGAGATTTAGAAAACCATTACTATACACCACTTAGTTGTATTTGATAATACAGATTCTCCTCTGCTCCTCATAGCTTAGTGTAGCCTATCTTAAACATGTTCAGCACACTTATATTAGCCTACATCTGGGCAAAATAATTTGACATAGAACCTGTTTTATGATCTCATGTAATTTATTGAATCTTGTACACTATAGAGTACATTATCCATTGTTTATCATTGTGATGGTGTGGGTGACTGGGAACTATGTCTCACTTCTGCTGTTCAGCATTCTGATAGAATATCACACCAAATATCACTAGCGCAGGAAAAGATCAAAATCCAAAATTCAGAGTACTATTTCTACTGAATGTGTATTGTTTTGCCCCATCCTGAAGTTGAAAAATCACAAGTCAACCCATCGTAAGTCCAGGATTATTTGTTAATATATCTTGTAGGGAACGGAAAAGTGAAAGGAAATAATGTTCTTCCTACCCTTCTACGTTACTGGCCATAGCCCCTGTAACAAAAGACAAATTAACGAGAGAAAGACAAACAGAAGCTTACTAACATGTGTATCTCATATATACATGGGCAACACCCAAGGAAATTAGTAAATCTCGAAGAGATGGCTTAGAAATCAGTCTTAAATACCATCTTCACCTAAAAACAAATAAAGAAGGGTATGGGGGGAGACCACTTATGGGGGTGACCAGGAAAAGTAAGGTTTTTTATGCAGATTTAAGCCATTTCCTTCTTCATTAATAAGACTCCAGTCTTCTTGATACAGAGAGAAAGTGACACCCTTACTCCTTTATAAATGTGAATTTGCCTTACAAAAGGGTAACTTGTACTTTGTTTTTAGAGCTTCACCTGTGTCTACTATTCCTCAAAATAATTAGTTCAAAATAATCTTTACATTGAAGAGGCATATTTTGAGGCATCATATTCTGGTCTCCTACAGTCATATTTTGAGACAGCATATTCTCGTCTCCTAAAATCTTAATGTCAAATACCATAGAAATAGCCCAAAGTATGGGCACATTGTGTGAAAAATTCTAGGAAAGGCATAACAAGTAGTCTGTATCACTACAAACGGCAATCTGTATCCCAATAGTTTATTTAGCTTTATCAGAAATATTTTTCTGAAGACACTTTTCTTTCTCATGTGCTCCACTGGTTACAACCAAGAAATATTTGTGGCATGAAGATGTAACCCTCAAACAGCAATCATTTCTTTTTTTCTTGGGTGTCAGAACTATGTTGTTTGTAAATTCAGGTGTGATGATTAAAGTAAAAATGAGCATGAGATAAACTGTTATGCTAATTGGTGAGAATTATTTTTGAGTTTTTCATGTTAGATACTTGATTTATGTGAGAAAGTATGGCATGGAGCCATAAAAGACAATATCTTGAGTTATAAATAATTTCCATATTAAAAGGGAATATTCAGTGTAGTACATCTCTTGAATTTCTAAAATGTCTATAGTCATATTTTTAAATATTTACAGAAGAAGTTGAAACATTATTGATAAGGCTTTTGAAGACTATTTTGCTCATTAAGAGTAAAAAATCATTTTCTGTTAAGTAAATTTTCGGAATTACTCAAAATCAGAATATTTTCAGATATAAGGGAAAACTACCTCCAAAGGAGTTTAGAGATTATGTTAAAATGCATAGTTTGTACCTAATGATTAAAATTTTCTCCTGAGCTCATCTTAAATTATTTTTGAAATCATTATGTGTTTTGAAATTTCATTTTGGGTACAATTTGTTTGAGATGGTTGTTTATGTATGTATATATTCATGTATTAATTCATTTGTTCATTCATATTTTTTCTGATCTTCAGTTTCTCATCATCAGTGGCCCAGGCTAGCCCTGTTTCTTCATTATATATGTATATGTATCTGTGTAAATATGTGTGTATGCATATATGCCCTTATACCTATGACACTAACCCCTTTATTCTCCCACTGAGGCAATCATTTTAATGTACTCAATATGTATCTTTTTATTTGCATGTGTTTTTGTAAAATTTGTGTTGTTGGTTTCTGTGCGTATCTTTTTGTGTAAATTATGTTATATATCATATACTATTTTCTACATCTTTACTAAGCACTATATTTTAAAGATCCACTTATATTACTTAAATATATGTATATATACATGCATATATACATACACACATATAGGTATATTTTGTGCATATATACTACTCATATGTGAGTGTGTATGTTGACACACACACACACACACACACACACTCCAATTTCTAAATGCTTCATAGTTCTCCATAGTGGGCACCTACATTTCACTCTATTCCCTCTCCCATTATGGATAACTAGTTGGCTAAATCTACACCACCACAAATAATGCTACAATGAACATCCTCTCCTGTGTCCTCATATAGATCTCTGTGAGAATTTCTCTGAGATATACATGTGGGAGTGGAATGGCTGTGTTATAGGTAAATATATATTTCTGTGCTTTCTAGAATTTTCCACCAGTCTGCACTCCCACTAAACATGCTTGAAGATTCCCACGATTGTTCATTTCCATCAATATTTGGCAATGAGTAGTATTCTAGTTTTCACCAGACAGAAATGTTTAAACTATTTTAAACATGAGGTTTTCAAGAGTATTCTAGTCACTGGTACTCTGCTGATAAACCTTTATTATTATTCATCTGCCAAATCAGTCTCAAGAAAACCTTTACTACATGATAATTTACTAGTTATGGTGTATGTATTGTAAAATAATAAACTTATTTCCTTAGAAATATTCTTTCAGATGTTTTTCTAATACTGCTGGGATTTAGAATTGGTGATAGTTTATCTTGTATCTTATTTCTAATTTGTTCATGGCAAATTATTTTCATGGTCAAAGAATATTTTCTGTCATAATTATTGTCCAAACAATGTTCAGGTCGCACATGGAATTTAAAAATACTCTTCAATTAGTAAATGACAAAATCCTGTTTTTACTTAGAACATTTTTAATACCATATTTCACTTTTCTGTAAGTTATATGAGTGGGATAGCTCACATGCAGACTAAATGTAGAAGTATAACTAGACTTTGGAATTAATTAGTTTTGATTTTGCATTTATTTTAAAAAACAAATTTTCTTTTTCAAATCATACAATTGAGATAAAGATTCAGTACTTCCTCCAAATGAACAACCCCATAATAGCAGAAGGGTCAATCACAACAATTCTAAGTCTGTTTTATCAACGATTGACCTAACATTTATTAAATGTACCTGAAAATGTAGGGCTGCTAAGCAGCTGGAAAATAATGTATTCAGTTTGTAGGGGGAAAGACATGACACTTTTCTTCAGTGTCATAAAGGTCTTGGCTGACACTCCTATAACAAAAGACAGATTAACAAGAGAAAAGCATAACACATTTATTTAATTGAAATTTTATGTGACATCGCGGACTTCAGAAATGAAAACCCCCAAACCCAGGGAAAATGATACAGTTTTGTGCTTACGGTTGATGAAAAGTGAATAGCTGTGAAGAAATGTGATTGAACCAAAGGGTATGATCTCGTGGTAATAGACCGTAGAGGGAAACCAAGCAAAGCCTGTCTGTTCAGATTCTTTTTAACCTCTTTGTGTAGCATTCCTTCTTCTCAGGTATGGGACAGGACTCCTCTGAAATGAGGGTGTTCAAGGTAAAAAGGAGGAAAGGGTGACCTTTCTGGGTTTTATGGCTTGCTTTGGGCAAGAGGGGTTCTAGTTTCTATGACTCACCTTGAAGAAGGATCCTGTTTTTTATAACAGAGAGAGAAAGAGGGATAGGAGACAGGAGGGCAGGAGAAGGCCAGAGAGAGACTTTGCTTCTGAGGCTGCTTCTGAAGCCTTCCAGTCTCCTTTGGTTTAGAGCAATCAGCATGCCAAAGCAAAGGAAACTGGTGTATTACTTTTTGAGCCCCAGTAAGTAAAAGAATAAATCATAGGCAACAGAATCTCACTGTCTGTGTCTCTATCTCTGTCTCTGTCTCTATGTCTCTCTCTCTCTCCCTCACACATACACACAGTAACAAATTCACAGAAATAATTGTGAAATTATTGTAAAATTATATAAATATATAATTATGTAAAATTATATAAAACATATTTTACTTCAGTACCTAAATATTAATTGGGTACTTACCAAAAAGCATGAACATAAATACTTATGTGTTATTTTATATGTATTATTTATAATTGACAAAAAATTGTATGTGGATATGGGGTACATTATGATGTTTTAATATATGTATATATTATGGCATGATTAAATCAAGCTAATAAACATATCCATCAACTCTGCTACTTATCATTTTTTCACGGTGAGAACATTTAAGATCTACTTTCTTTAGCAATTTTGTAATATACATCAGGCCAGGCATGGTGGGTCATGCCTGTAATCCCAGCACTTTGGGAGGCCAAGTTGGGCAGATCACTTGAGGTCAGGAGTTCGAGACCAGCCTGGCCAACATGTTGGAACCCCCCCGCCACTAAAAATACAAAAATTGGCTAGGCATGGTGGCGCGTGCCTATAATCCCAGCTACTTGGGAGACTGAGGTAGGAGGATCGCTTGAGCCTGGAAGGCAGAGGTTGCAGTGAGCCGAGATCACTCATAATTGCACTCCAGCTTGGGCAACAGAGCGATATTACATCTAAAAAAAAAAAAAAAAAAGTCATATACATCAAAAACCTTCAGTCTAATTAGGCAAACACACTCAAAAAGTTTATTTTAGCAAAATGTGGTTTATATACTATGATAGGCTAAGGATAAATACAATATGTTCATTCAGATTTTTTCCCCTTCAACTTATCAATATATTTGAAGTTTTTAGAACAAGTTCCTGACTTTCATTATTTTAGCCACTACTGAGAAGTCAATCATCAAGTCACTCATAGTTTATTTAGGGCCTTTCACTAATACTCAGTCCCTTTAACTGGCTACGCTAACCACCATCACCCTTCCCAAAAATACAATAGAAAATAAAATAAAGCAATAATTATAGCTCAGTGACTTCAAAATACTATCAGTCTGTCACTCTGAGTGATTTCTAACCACTTGTGAGAGTAATTTCAAAAGCCTGTCATGTACTGTTTGTCCTGTCAACTCATACTAGGATCATCTGCCAGATATCTTAATATGAAGGCTCTGTACACTTACAGACATCTCCATTTGATTCCTCCTCTGAAATGTGTTATTTACTTGTTTTTTTGTATGTGTCTGTTTCCTCCATCGTTCACTAATAATGGTTTACTCCGATGATATATATCTATCCTCCCTTCTTTAACTAGTTAAATTTCTCAGATGCTCTTCATAGGATCCTGCTCAACTATTCAAGGTCTCTTTCTATGGTTTAAAGGCTTCTCATAAATGCAGCCTATCCTCGTTGCGTAAGCTATGGGCCTAGTTAGAGGATAGCAGTAAGGTGCATATTTCAGCTTTTTGCCCCACAGGGATTCAGTCTCATGCCTGTGTACCTTCTGACTGAATGTGATGGTGGCAGGTACTTTGTAACCCCTTGGTAACTAAGTCCTTCTGAATATTAATAGGTGACCATGTTATTACCATTCCCTTTCTACAAAGATCTCTCCAGTATTCCAGCCCAGGTCTGTGGGACTCCAAATGCTATTCTCATTTCCATATATGGGGTGTGGAGGGCTTACCAGTTCTCTTGACATACCAGGAGCCATCTTACCCTTTATTTTGGTCAATTTTGTTTCATTCGTTTTTTCTCTTGAGCTAATATTTTTATGCCTATTATGTGCTAGGCATTGTGCTAAACAGTTTAATTATTGTATTTCATTCTCATAATTTTATTGAGGTGTGACTTTATGAATGAGCAAACTGGGACTTAATGAGTTTAAATATCCGACCCAAAGTCAGGCAGCTAATAAATGGTGGAGCTTTTGGGTTTAAACCCAGTCTGCTTCATCTTAGCAGCCATACACTAAACCTGTAAGAACTCCCAACAGGACATATGAGTTTCCATGATTCAGGGTTTCATAAACTGGTTAACTGTGTGTCTTAGGATCATGATAAACCTGCAGGTTTTTAGATTCGTTTGAATGATTTTTGACCATTAGGTTACACATGGAGTGGAGTAGTTAGGAAATAATTATAGAAGTCAGAGTTAAAATAAAATTAAATCCAGATTGGTATAACTCAAACATTTCACTCTTTTATATTTTAGTTTCCTTTTTTACATATATACTGCACATTTAATAGTTATCACTTGTTATTTTGGTCAAAAAAATTTGTAATGCTGATTCTTCTGTTATCTTTAGACTATTTGGTTGAATCAAGGATTTTACAATTTGAGTTTACCAAGTAAAGCACTAAATCGAAGTCCAAAATCATATCTGTTGTTTTAATCCCAGTACTTTAGACAATAACTAGCACATAGCAGTCTCTCAATAAATATTTAGTGAATATGTGGAATTACTATACATTTATTATTAATTTGTACATCAAATGATTTTTCATCTTTTCATTAAAAAGTATTTACTCATTGAAGAAATGCTCAAATTCTGATACATCTTTCTTCTTACAAGAGTATCTTTTTAAAGTCCCTAAGCTTTTAAGGGTGCTATAGGATATATGTAAATAATGATTAATAAAAAATCAATCTAATTTTGAGCTAGTGATATATACCATTCCACAGAATGTGTTTTTTTTCCCAGCTTATGATAATAAAAAAATGCCTCTGAGATGAGAAAGTATATTGTATCTGAAACCTAGCTAACCACAGCTGACATCTTCCCTGAAGGTCAGCTAGTGTTGACTGATGCAGGATGGCTACAGATGGAATGACTGGAGAGTATAGAATCTAGCTCTGTGAGATTTTCATCTTCCTTAGCGTGCCAATAGGAGAGGTGTACCCAAAAATGGAAGAAATGTGTAAGTATTGATTTAAGCCTCTGCTTTATGACTTCCTATTGGCTCGAACAGGTCACTTACCCAGAGTTAAGGTTACTTTACTCATACCCAGAGTAAAGGTTGCTTAGGTAAAATGTGCAGATATGAGCACGGATGAAGTCATTAACACAACCAACCTATCATATAAGCTACACTAATTGCATTTATTTCCATAAATTACATCTGGCATTTCTACTAAAATCTTTTGATTTTTTTTTTTTTTTTACTGAGCAGTGCCTCCTAAAAACTACCTTAAACACACACACACACACACGACTTTGTTCATTTTCTGCTTATATTGTACTTTGTGCTAATATAATTCATTAGCTAAAATATTCATTTTTGTAAAGACAGCAAAAAGATAGCAGTCTTTTAAATAGAATATCATACAGTATGGCCTATGTGGTCAGTACACAAGACAAGTATCCACATGGCATTTATCAAATAAAACTTATTTACATGCGTACGTTGGAAGAAAGCCATCTATTTTAAAAATAAAAATGAGCTGATCATTCTACAAACATTACAGTTGCCTATTATAATGAAATTGTGTGTTAAGTGTCACTCTTAAAGCAGTGGAGATGACATTTGCATATCAGTTTAATTGCTTTGGATTAAACATTGAAGGATGACAGCCAGGAGAGCTTATTAAGCTGAAATGAGGGCAAGTGATAAAAAAGTGATATTATGTCAACACTACATCTGGAGGTCTGTTGTTATTTCCATTTTAAATTCTAAATTGCAATGTTTCTAAAAAATTATCAGATGCCATACAGTCTTGAAATATAGTCCAAAAATTAAAATGATTAATGCATCAATTGTGCTTGATAAATACAATTTGATTTGAAAGCCAAGCTAGGGTTTCTCTACTTTGTTAAAATTTATTTCCTCTTAATGTACCAGATTATAAGCGTTTGAAAGCTTTTAAAGCTTTTGAAAAACATTATGTCTCATTTGCTGCTGTATCTTCAGGACTTTGACATAATGTGTCCTGTAACAGGTGCTCAATAAATGTTTGTGAATAAATGAGTGAATGCAAAGTATGGCAACACCTTCACAGTTACTGTAAAACCCTCTAAGTGAGGTCCTGGGTACTGCTGGTTTTGGTTGGTGCCTGCAACAGTATCCACAGCTCCCTACCATTCAGAAGAAACACTGTGCGCTCATTGACCTTCTTTGCTTGGGGGAACCATCAGTCATTATTAAATATATAAATTCCTGCAATGATCTACTTTGAAGAAGGCTAAGTGGACTTCAGCATGTGTGGAACAACTTGATTCGCAATTCTGAGGGTCTGTAGGGATGTTTGATTTGAGACTCTAATTAGAAACCACCATTTCTTTGCTGTGACCACAGCATCAGAAAACTGATGACCCATCATTACTCAACGATAATGTAGACCTCTTTCATTTGCATTAGAGAATTTGCATCACTTCCAGGTATTCCCTGTTGCTCATCAGAGTGATTTCATGTTGACCAGATAGAATATATTGTGTTAGATCATCTAAAACATAG
The DNA here is from genome assembly GCA_963573385.1 of Cacajao melanocephalus. NCBI lineage: Eukaryota > Metazoa > Chordata > Mammalia > Primates > Pitheciidae > Cacajao > Cacajao melanocephalus. The sequence continues at coordinate 87,754 of CAUYLG010030390.1, read as the reverse complement.
CCTTTAAATTTGTTTAAATTAACCCCTCCATTGCAGTTATATTGGAAGATTTACTTTGTGGAATGTCTAAGCAGCTTACAAACATTACCTTTCTTAATCATTTTAACAACTGTGTGTAAAAAGTTCTATGAAATTTCTTCATTTTACAGATAAGAAAACTGAGGCATGGGAAGGTTAAGTGGCATACCTATAGTATATGGAAGAGCCAGGTTTTGAAATTAGATAGTCTGACTCTAGAGATTGTGTTCTTAACTGCCGTGCTGTGAGTAAATAGGTGATCAAGGTTCCCCTAAGGCCCCTGAAAATGAAGTATTTTGTATGCCACATTTCATTGTTGTTGTTTTTAGCTTTTAATCCTAGTTAAAGAAAACACACATAACATAAAATTTACTATCTTAACTTTTTAAGTATAGAGTTTCAGTAGTGTCAAGTACATTCACGTTATTTTGCACCACATCTTTAGAACTTTATCTTTAGTTTTAAAAATTCTATACCCGTTGAACAGCTCCTCATATCCCCCGTCATATCTATTTTTAAGTACTATGATCTCAAACATAGCACCTCAATCTGATGAGAAGCCATCAAACTATTATCACTTCATATATTAACAAATAAACAGAGAATCGAGAATGCTTTTTTATTTGCATAGATTAGTATATGCCCAGAATTCAAAATTTAGAAAAAATACATATGCAGAAGAAATGGAGTTGTATTAGTCCGTTTTCACATAGCTATAAAGAAATGCCTGAGACTGAGTCATTTATAAAGAAAACGGGTTTAATTGGCTCACGGTTCTGCAGGCTGGACAGGAAGCATAGTAGCTTCTGCATATCAGGAGACCTCAGAAAACTTATAATCATGGCAGAAGGTGGAAGGGGAAACAGGCAAGTCTCACATGGCCAAAGCAGGAGCGAGCAGGGGAGTGCCACACACTTTTAAATGACCAGATCTTGTGAGAACTCTGTCACTAGAACAGCACCAAGGGGATGGTGCTAACCCATTCATGAAAGACCAACCCCCTGATCCAATCACCTCTCACCAGGCCCCACCTCCAACTTTGGATATTATAATGTGACACGAGATTTAGGTGGGGACAAAAATCCAAACCATATCCAGATTGATTTGGGAAAAAAAAAAAAAAAGAAATGTCTTAGTGATTTGTCTTCCTCTTGTTTCTCAGTTTGGCCCTGGATATTTGCAGAAGAAAACTTTTGTGATATCGTTTATCTGAATGACCTGTTCCTAAATTATGACTTCAGAATTTTTGTTTTAGTTTAAAGCCAAGAAAACAAAAAAGTTATATTTAATTTAATTGCTTCTTAAACACATATGTATTATTTTAACTTCTACTTAAAAAAGAAATTCTATTCAGACATTGATAAAAGTACAGTTGGCCCATTGCCTTTATGGGTTTTGCATCCATGGATTCAGTCAACCACAGATTGAAAATATTTGGAGCCTGGCGTGGTGGCTCATGTCTGTAATCCCAGCACTTTGGGAGGCCGAGGTGAGTGGATCACTTGAGGCCAGGATTTTGAGACTAGCCTGTCCAAAATGGTGAAACCCCATCTCTACTAAAAATACAAAAAAAAAAAAAAAAAAAAAAAATTAGCCTAGTGGTTGGGACCTGTAATCCCAGCTACTCAGGAGGCTGAGGCAGGACAATTGCTGGAACCTGGGAGGTGGAGGTTGCAGTGAGCCAAGAGAGTGCCACTGCACTCCATCCTGGCCTACAGAGTGAGACTCCATCTCAAAAAAACCAAAAAATTTGGGGAAAAAAATTGCATATGTATGGAAATGTACAGATATTTTTCCTTGTCATTATTTCCTAAACAAAACAATATAACAACCATTTACATAGAATTTTCATTGGATTAGGAATTGTAAGTAATCCAGAAATGACTTAAAGTATACAGGAGGATGTGCATAAGTTATAGGCAAATACTATGCCACTTTATATCAGGGACTTGAACATCTATGGATTTCAGTGTCCACAGGAGGTCCTAGAACCAATTCCCCACAGATAACAAGGGATGACTGTATGGATTTATATATATTTACATATATATATGTATACACACACATATATAAAATTATATATATATACACACATATATAAAATTCTATCTATTCTGTAGATAGAATTTTAATCACATAAAAAGTACTAATTTCATATAAATACATGCAAAATTTTACAATCTATGTTGGAGAAAATAAAAAGGCCTGAAAAAGGTATTTATATTAATACATGTTTTCAATTCTTAATTTTCTTTATCTTTACTACCATATTTAATTCTCAAAAATAACCCTATAAAATAGTTTGAACTGTGATGTAGTAAAGAATGCTAGTAAAATAGACTTGGGCCCTAGAGGGGTGGTGCTCAGGCAGAGAAGGTGAAAGGAGTTCCTGGGTGAGGGTCTCCATCAACACAAAGAAGTGAGGAAGAACATGGCACATAGCACCAATAGTTACAAATAGTCAGAGACCTGAATTTGTGAATATGGAAGTGGTCGGAGAAACAAAGGAGCGATGGGCCAAATCCAGATCAAGAAAGATTTCCTATAGCCAAATAAAATAATTTATTTTGATTTCACACAGAATAGAAATGCAAGGAACCCGGGGCCAGGCACATTTGCTCATACCTGTAATCCTAGCACTTTGGGAGGCTGAGGTGGAGCGGATCACTTGAGGCCAAGAGTTTGAGACCAGCCTGGCCAACATGGTGAAACCCCATCTCTACTAAAAACATAAAAAAATTAGCTGAGCATGGTGGCACATGCTATTTGGCAGGCTGAAGTAGGAGGATCACTTGAGCCCGGGTAGTTGAGGCTGCAGTGAGCCAAGATCATGCCACTGCACTCCAGCCTGGGTGACAAAGTGAGACCCTGTCTCAAAAAACAAACAAATAAATAAAGGAATAAACTAACAGGAAAAATACTTTTTTAAAAAGAAAGAAATGCAAGGAAGGATATTAATTAAAGGATTATGTCATAGTTTGAAATGACACAGATAAAAATATTTTATCATAAATACCTTTGCTAGTGTCAGGACCCATTCTGCTTCCAACTTCATAATACTATTACCTTAGGTTAGGGGTTGATCAACTAGTAAGAAGGAAGACTGAGAATTTTTCCAAGGACCCCTTCAAGGTCCATAATTCAGAGTAGAAGTAGTTTGGGATGATAAGAGTATGCTGATAGATTTTGTTTTTAAAAATTACTTGGTAATTATTTTGTTACTTAATCTAGCACCAAACATTAAAGGTTCTGACAGTCTCAAGGAAGTAATAAATGTCACCATATTTGGAAATGCTAAAGGGAAGATGATTAGCAGTCATCCACAAGGATGATTCAAATAGCAAATATCATTATGATAAAAACAAAAATTTCAACAAAATGAGTATTTAACAAGCACATCTTTCTGATATTTTTGATAGGTCATTTTTTAAAGTCACCTTCAATTCCAGAAAATCAGGAGGATAACATCTTTGAGTAATATATATCATTACACTTACATATAAAATATATTTAAAGCATATATACACATGTATGAATTTATTCAAGTTTTTTAAGGGGAAAAGAGCTTGATCTACTAATATAATTCCTTAACTTACTTTGTTATCTTAACATATATTGTTTAGGAGCTGTGGAAATCGTGTAATTAGCAAATATAATCAAAGTTATTTTATATCAAAATTATTCATTCTTCCCCTACAATTCCCTGTTGTAATTTGTTTGATCAGTTCATCTAAACTTATCATTTTTCATTCATTTGTCCATTATAAGCCAAGAAACTTTTACCTTTTCTAGCTTTTGATTATAATTTGTCTGATGAGGACAAAATAATTGAGACAGAACAGAGGAGCAAGATGAATGGCAGACAGCAGGTGCATTTGTATATTATGAAATGTTTGCAAAATAATAAGCACCACATGAATAATGCACTTGAAGAATATTGTCTGGCAAATAATATTGAGTCATATATCCAAATCATCCCACAATTACTGAAGAATGAAAAACAAAGTGTCTAATGCCTCTGGTTTTGTCAAACACAGACAGAATCACCATATAGAGCTTCTAGGTAGAGCAAAAGGGCTCCTATTTATTTTAATTTAATTTGATTTGTTTATTTATTTATTTATTTTTGAGATGAAGTTTCACTCTGTCACCCAGGCTGTAGTGTAGTGGTGCAATCTCAGATCACTGCAACCTCTGCATCCTGGGTTCTAGCGATTCTCCTGCCTCAGCCTCCCAAGTAGCTGGGATTACAGGCACAAGTCACCATTGCCTGGCTATTTTTTGTATTTTTAGTAGAAATGGGGTTTCATCTTGTTGGCCAAGCTGGTCTTGAACTCCTGACCTCAGCTGATCTGCCCACCTTGGCCACTCAACGTGCTGGGATTGCAGGTGTGAGCCACTGTGCCCAGCACCGATTATTAATAGAGAACTAAAAATGTAAATAATATTTATGCAAATGTATATATCTATATTTTTAGTATATTTATATGTACTATTTATATGTTTGTATTTACTACATATGTGTGTGTATATATTTTACAGTTGGCCCTCCATATCTGTGGAGTCTGCAATTGCAGATTCAACCAACTGCATATGGAAAATATTAATAAAAAGGATGATTATGTTTGCACTGAACATGTGCAGTCTTTTTTCTTGTTATAATTCATGAAACAATACAGTGTAACAACTATTAACATATGATTTATATTGTGTTAGGTATTATAAGTAGTCTAGAGATGATTTAAAGTACACTGGAGGATATATGTCAGTTATATGCAAATACGCTGCTATTTTTAATATATTTTATATGTTTGTGTACCTAGCAAAGTAAAATACTGACACAATTCAAAAAGACAAAAATGAAGGAAAAACTCAGAAATACTTTGATTCAATGCTTGTGTGTGTGTTTCTGGTTTGTTTTTTTTTTCTTTTTGACAAGGTCTTGCTTTGTCCCCCAGGCTGGAGTGCAGTGGTGCAATCATGGCTCCCTGCAGCCTCCACCTCTCAGGCTCAAGCAATCCTCCCACCTAAGGTTCTTGAGTAGTGGGACCACAGTTATGTGCCACTATGCTCAGCTAAGTTGTTTGTTTTTGTTTTTGTTTTTGTTTTTTTCTTTTTTGGAGAGACAGGGTCTCCCTATGTTGCCCAGGCTATTTTCCAACTCCTGGGGTCAAGTGATCCTCCCAACTTGGACTCCCAAAATTCTGGAATTACATGTGTGTGCCACCATGCCCATCCTCTGTGTGTGTGTGTGTGTGTGTGCGTGTGTGTGTGTGCGTGTGTGTGTGTGTGTGTGTGTGTGTTTAAAGAGAGAAAATGTAGAGCAAAACTCAGGATTTTAGAGTGGTTGATAAGCCTCTCTTCATTTTGCCTTTTGACTGTCTTGCTATATGACCACTACTTGGAGGTAGCTGAGCTGTTTGTGTTGCTAGTGTTGCTGCAGCCACTGGCTGCTGCAAGAATCTCGACTGTTCTCTCTTCTGTTGCTGCTGTCACTGCTGGTATTGAAAAGCAGAAAACAGATGGTACCTCTGCTGAGGTTTATCAAATCTTTTTTGGGCAAAACCATCCTGAGATATCATAGCTGCTTGAAGCTACACAAAAATTCTGACTCCAGTGAGATTAATGAGAACAGCTTTCTGAGTCCTTAAGCCCTCTTCTTTACTGCTTAAACCTCGTGCAGAACCCTGTGGCCGTAGCTTGGAGCACGAGTAAGTTGTGTGTTGCTGAAAGTATTGTTGCAGAATCAACTGATTGATAGAGTCGCAGAAGCAACAGCAGCTGCTGCTGGATGTTCAAAATGAGGGAACCATGTGGAAGCTGGAGGAGAGTTAAGGGCCTGAGACCTTAGGTACTTAAAAAAAATGCTAAAAACACCTGCTTGAACAGGTGCCTGCATTCTACTGGACAGGGCCGTGCCTTTGGTAGCATACCTCCTGAGGACAGAGGGCCACTCCCTTTGATTCTCGCAGGAAATGGGGCACTGGCAGTACAGCCAAGCATGGGGTTTGAACCAATCCCCAAACACAGGTTGCACAGACGGGGCCTACTACTACATTGATGACCATCTGGACAGTAGAATTTGCCATGATCTGGGAGGCTGGGATTGTTTATGAGGAGTTGGAGGGGACCAGGAAGTGTGGGAGAAACTGACCCAATGATTCAATTATCTCCACCTGGCCCCACCCTTGACACGTGGGGATTATTACAATTCAAGATTTGAGTGGAGACACAGCAAAACCATATCACTTAGCGCTAGAGAAGGTGGACAGTGAGACAGTTCCAGATCCTAATTCAGAGAAGATGTAGAATATCTCTTGAAGCATTATTTCATCGATCATTGCTTTTTATAGACTGATCATTTCAGAAATTCTCCCTACCTTGGACTCCTTGTCATGTGGTCTTTTTTATTTCCTGTTTCTCCTGACTGTGGCTTGCCTGTGTTGTATATGTTATTGCTTGTCCTTTTTTATTTAGAGTTTAAAAATTTTATGATTCATGGTGTCTTTCCAACTTTTTAATTGCTTATTTAAGTATAAAATTTATTTTAAAAACAAAACATTAAAAGTTATGAGTGAATAAGAACCAGAAAAATTTTTTCATACATTTCCTTTTATAGTGTCAAATTATAATTTTTATCTGTTTTACGTTACTGTGGTTGTTTATCTGTGTATTGTTCCTGCTGTGGTTTTATCTGCTTAGTTAATACTCAGCTACTGGCTTTTTTTTTTTCTTAGAACAGCAATAGAAGATACATTTTTGAAGTGCTAAGATAGTGAGATGACATGGCTTACTTAATTTCATACTTCAAGACCAGCTTCTTTTGTTGCCATGAGGACATGCAGATTATTTTTTTACTGTTACTCTTGTTATTGGTGGTGGTGGTATTTTAAATAAGTAGTACACTTTTCCACAAGTCTTGCTTCTCCTGATTCTTTGACACTTGTAGGTCATTAAAATCCTTCAACTTTAGTCAGTTATTTTTTCCCCCAGCCATAAGTCTTCAAAGGATACTCAAAAGTGCTTCTTCTCAAAAGTGCTTTCCTGTTCCTAAAAGGAGATGTTTACTTCTCGTCCTAAATTATTTTTATGATGCTTTCTTTTGATTGCCTGTAACCAGTGCTCTAATCTACCTAGTTTCAAATATTATCTCAGTATTTCCCAATCTAGGATTGGACCTCAGTCACTCCCTACAAATTAATAAAAATAAGAAAAATACCTCAGGAGGAAAATTAGGTCAAAATAAAAATTCATAAAGAAATATAAATAACATTTACATATATGAAGAGATGCTCAACCTCATAATAATAGAATTGCAAGTTAAGACTAAAATAAAAGACTGTATTTTCTTTTTCTCTTTTTTCCTTGTATTATTTTTATTTGACACATAATAATTGTTCATATTTATGAGGTATAGTGTGATATTTCAAGACATGTATACAATGTACAATGATCAAATCATGGTAATTAGCATATCCATCACCTAAAACATTTATCATTTCCTGTGTTGAGACTGTTCAAAATCTGCTCTTCTAGCTATTTGAAAATAAACAATAAATTATTTTTAATTATAGTCACCCTACAGTGCAGTAGATCACTGGGATTTATTTCTCCTATCTAAATGTATTTTTGTTTGTTTGTTTGCTTTTGAGATGGAGTCTTACTCTGTTGCACAGGCAGGAGTGCAGTGATGCAATCTTGGCTCACTGCAACCTTTGCCTTCAGGTTCAAGTGATTCTTCTGCCTCAGCCTCCTAAGTAACTGGAATTACAGGCACCCGCAACTACGCCTGGCTAATTTTTGTATTTTTTATAGAGATGGGGTGTCACCATAATGGCCAGGCTGTTCTCAAACTCCTGACCTCAAACAGGTGATCTGCCTGCCTCAGCCTCCCGAAGTGCTGGGATTACAAGCATGAGCCACCGTGTCCAGCCCTAAATGTACTTTTTAAAAAACTAAGCTTAGATACAGGGAGTACATGTGCACATTTATTACATGGGTATATTGTGTGATACTAAGATTTGGGGTATGGATCCCATCACCCAGGTAAGTGAGTATTCAAAAAGTAGTTTTTCACACCACACCCTCTCCTTCCTTTTCCATCCTGTGCATAATTGTGAACATTTGCTCCGATTCTCTAGGTTGTCTGTTTACTCTGTTGATAGTTTATGGTGCTGTGCAGAAGCTCTTTATTTAGATCTCACTTGTCAATTTTTGGTTTTGTTGCAATTGCTTATCAAAACTTTGCCAAAAAGTATTTGCCAATATCCATGTTGAGAAGGCTGTTTCCTAGGTTTTCTTCTAGAAATTTCATAGTTTGATGTCTTACATTTAAATCTTTAATCCATCTTGGGTTAATTTTTATGTATGGTAAAAGGTAGGCGTCCAGTTTGATTATTCTGCATATGGCTAGCCAGTTATCCCAGCACCATTTATTGAATAGGAAGTCCTTTCCCCATTGCTTTTGTTAGCCCTATCAAAGATCAGATTGTAGTTGTACAGCATTATTTCTGAATTTTCTGTTCTATTCCATCTGTCTATGTGTCTCTTTTTGTGCCAATACATGCTGTTTTGGTTACTGTAGCCTTGCAGTATAGTTCAAAGTCAGGTAGTATGATGACTCTGGCTTTACTCTTTTTGCTTAGGATTTGCTTTTGCTATCCAGACTCTGTTTTGGCTCCACATGGATTTTAGAATAGTTTTGCTAATTCTGTGAAAAATGACACTTGTAGTTTGATAAAAATCGCATTAAATATGTAAATTGCCATCAAAACTATTGAAACCATGTAATTGTTGAAAAGTAGGGTTTTGATAACCTTAGTAACAACATTTTCTGAGAAATAGTGGAGAAAAATTACAACATAGTAGAAAACTAAATGAGTCTGTGTTGAAAAAGTAGACAGAGTAGCTTAGACTATGCTGAAACATTTTAATTAGTGTTGAGAAAGAAGTAAGTTACAAGTTGAAATAGAGGACACACACATACATACAAAAAAAATAGCTTTATGTAAAATCTCTCAATACTGCAATAATAGACCAGGTAAATGTAACATAAATAATGATGTTATCAATAATGTAATTTTGGAATTTTAGGAAATGACATAAGCTTTCGTGGAGACTTTTATATGGTAAATGAAAAAGTAACATACCCAAAAGCCACTATTCAAATTAATGACTTGGCTGGGTGAGGTAGCACATACATATAATCCCAGCATTTTGGGAGGCTGAGGTAGGAGGATCACTGGATCCCTGGAGTTAGAGACCAGCCTGGGCAACATGGAGAGACCTCATCTCTACAAAAAATAAAATTAAAAAATAAAACTTAGGTGGATATGCTAGCATGCACCTGTCGTCCCAGCTACTCAGGACACTGAGGCATGAGGGTCTCTTGAGCCCAGGAGTTCAAAAACAGCCTGGGCAAGATGGAGAGACACCATCTCCACAGAAAATAAAAAAAACTTATCCGGATGTGGTGGCACATACCTGCAGCCTCAGCTACTCAGGAGGGTGAGGCAGGAGAATCACTTGAACCCAGAATGTTGAGGCTGCAGTGAGCCATGATTGTGCCACTGCACACCAGCCTGGGTGACAGAGTTAGACTCTGTTACAAATGTACATACACACACACACACACACACACACGTATATATGTATATATATTGACGTACTCACTTTATGTGTGCTTTGTACATTATAGACATAATGGTAAATATTGATATCAGTAACTAAAAAGTCAAATTGTACAGCAATACTTCATATAATTTTGATTCCAAATAAATCCATATTAGTAAAAGAAAGGCAGAAGCATTGTAATAGCTTTTGCAAATTAGCCATCAAGGTAGTCAATTACAGTTGTATTTAATAGACTAGTGAACAGAAGGGTTTTGAGAGTGGAAATGATTACAATGCTGTTGCATAAATTGAAGCTTTAGGAAAGCACTCAAGAAAATTATGTCCAGTTAATCATTAAAATATTCTTCATGTGCATATGAAGAATAATTTGGGAAAACTTTACATTCAGATAAGACTGAATGTAATTGGGTTAAACTTCAATAATATATACATATTCTGTCTCTATTTTCTTGCTATTATCATAATGTAGTTTTAGGGAAGAGGCAGATATTGTAAGTGGAAATCAATGATACAGTACAGCCATTTTCAATTTTTTGTTACAGTTGTTTCCTGTGCGAAGAACAAGAGAAATAATCTTAGAGTATTGACAGAAAAGGAGTTTTGACAGCTGACTGTTGCAAAGTCTCCAGTGTAATTATTCCACCTCCCCTCTGGCTAGGTATAAGTGTTTTTCATATGACCTGTACTTCTGAAAATAATGAATTTAAAATGTCTGTTCCATGTACACAGCTGTTGACATCCACAAATATTTAACTATCTAGTTCTAGAATCCCCTTGGTGTTTCATCCATCTAAAACTAAGAAAAGAGAGCAGAGCTAATAACAGATAAGCCCTCATTGCTGTTTTATTTATTTATTTATCTCTGCACTGCTGCATCTAGAGATGCCTTCAACTTTATGCCTCTGCGTCAACTGCAGCTCTTTTTGGCAATACTATGAGACAAGATTAACTGAATTTCAAATGTCTGAGACTTCACTCACAGAAAAGGTGTTATATTCATACTGAATCTTTCTATAAAAATGAAGAAGTTGGATCTGGAGAACAGAAAAAGGAAGAGAGCTGCATTCACAGTAGGATAAGGAGATTAAATAGGAAGAGTTATGTGATTTATCTCTTTTATTAGGTGCTGCTGGAAAGCAGATTAAGCTTTTTAAAAAGTGGTGACCTTGATATAAATTTCCTATTTAGCCAGTGCTGATGTATTTTGAATAATGAAGGGTATGTACACCAACATTGAGCCTGAGAAGATGCAAGAAATGTAGTGAAGTTGACCATAATCTGAGTGGCTAATCCATTACTGCAAATAATGGTAACAAATAATACCTACTGTGTAGCAGTTTGTCCATTGCAAAATACATTCACACCAGGATGCTATTTACCTCTCACAATAACTCTATGAGATTAAATGTCCTTAGAATTTTATGATCTGGTGCTGAAGTTCAAGAAAGATGTTACTTGTTCATAGACACACAACTTGCTAATAAATTCCTGTCCCTGTGAAAATAACCTTTTTTTTTTTTTTTTTTTTTTTTGAGATGGAGTCTTGCTCTATCACCTAGGCTGGAATGCAGTGGGGCTATCTCAGCTCACTGCAACCTCCGCCTCCTGGGTTCAAGCAATTTTCCTGCCTCAGCCTCCTAAGTAGCTAGGACTACAAGCATGCGCCACCACGCCCGGCTAACTTTTTGTATTTTTAGTAGAGACAGGGTTTCACCATGTTGGCCAGGCTGGTCTCAAACTCCTGACCTTGTGATCCACCCGCCTTGGCTTCCCAAAGTGCTGGGATTACAGGCATGAGCCACCATGTCTGGCAATATCCTCTTCTTCTTATATTCATTGTCACATATGGATTAAGATTGGACTAACTTTTGTTTTATTTCTCACACTTCAAATCATCCCTCTAACATATCTCTATGGTAGTACATTCTGACAACTGAAATGTAAAGTGTTTTATTTCTGCATTGTCTTTGTTGACATGAATCGTTAAAATAATGTCATATTCTGAGCATGGTTAGATTTATAAAAAATACAAATCATTAGGCCATTTTCTTTTTTCAAAAATGACCGGTTATTGCCAAGTAAAGTTATTAGGTTGTTGGTATTCAAACCATTCATTATTTTAATGAATAGTACATAATACAGATTAATGGCTTTCCATTCCAGCAAAAAATATCTAAGAATTACATGGACTTGAACTGTTATTAAAATTATATATAAAGGAATAGAAAGGAAGCCAACTGTGAAATGTGTCTAAATTGTATAGAATAAGAAAGTTCCCTTCCCCCAAAACCTAACTCTGCTTTTATATTCAAGTAATTCACAGTTTAATTCTGTTTTTTTTTCTTTTTTTCCTGTTTTTAGTTTTAGATCCATAAATAAGAGGCTTTAATCGTAGAAAGGAAGCTGGAAAAGTACCTTAACTTGTTACATTTACCATGTTTGAACAGAGTTATTCGTAATATTTGCAAATATACAACTACATAATTTGTTTACCTTTTTCTTTTACCTCAAGGGAGATGTTTCAGAATTTATATATAGTGTGGATTAAACAGACCTCTGTTCCCTAAGCTACTATATTGGCCAGGACCTAGTCAGTTAAAGCAAATTCATTCTAGATAGTTCAGTAGAAGAAATTTAACATGGGAAACAGGATATCAATATGCTAGAAGAGCTGAAATGACCCAGAGGTTAGTGACATTAGGAAACCACTATCACCCCTATATATGAAGGGACAATGAGTATAAGGAAGTGGTGTTACCAGAACCCAGAAACTGAAAGGATAGATCCCTTCTTGTAAAAATTAATCACCAGACTGGGCGCGGTGGCTCACGCCTGTAATCCCAACACTTTGGGAGGCTAAGGCAGCTGGATCACAAGGTCAGGAGCTCACGACCATCCTGGCCAAGATGGTGAAACCCTGTATCTACTAAAATTACAAAAATTAGCTGGGCATGGTGGCGTGCACCTGTATTCCCAGCTACTCAGATGCTTAGGCAGGAGAATTGCTTGAACCCAGGAGGCAGAGGTTGCCATGAGCTGATATCTTGCAATTGCACTCCAGCCTGGTGACAGTGTGAGACTCGATCTCAAAAAAAAAAAAAAAAAAGAAATCATCACCAAAGCTGTTTGTGAGGAGCAGCTAGGAAACTGAGAAACTACATATGGATGGGATAAAGTGGTAAACAAGGCAGATAAGACTCTTTCTTCTGTGACACTTACACTGTAATGGAGGAAAAAATATATACCAATATAAAGAAAGAAGACAAAGAAAAGATTAGTGATACTGAGCAGATAACTATAAAACTGAATACGTGAAAAAAATTATGAGATCTATTGTTCTTGTGGATTATTTTTGCATTAATTTGATTTTTAAATGTTGCATTGAAATATTATCTATCTTTACTATTGAATTTATGGCACCCCCCTCATTCAATCCATGCTAGTTCCATTGGGGTAATCCAATGATGTTTCAAAGGACTGTCAGCTATTTTGCTTGAGCAATTGGGTAGATGGTGTAGGGTATGTCACAAATAAATGAAGTAACTTTTTAATACTTCAAAAAGGCATGATAAATAGACATTTGAATATATAAATCTAGAGTTCAGAGCTGGAGATATAAATAAAGGAGACACAACATAGAAATTGAATTTAAAGTGAAAGGGTTAAATGAGATTACATAGAGGGCAATTAAATGAGATAATGCATATAAATCTTTTTGAAATGATAGCTTAAATGAAATATAATTCATTTATCATATAATTCACCTATTTAAAGTGTACCATTCTATTTTTTAAATTGTGGTATAACATCACACAATCTACCATTTGAATCATTTTTAAGTATAAAATTAGTGTCAGTAATTACATTCAGAGTGTTGTGCAACCATCAGCACTATCTATTTCAGAAATTTTCCATCATCCAAAATAGAAATTCTTTACCCATGAAACAGTAACTTCCCATTCCTTCCTCCCACCAGCTCCTGGTAACCTCTACTCTACTTTTCTGTGTGTATGAATTTACTTATCCTAGGGACCTGAAATTAAGTCAATCATACAATATTTATCCTTTTGTGACTAATTTCACTTAACCTAATGTTCTCAGGTTTCCTCTATGTTGTATCATGTATCAGAATGTCATTTCTTTTTAAGTCTGAATAGCATTCCTATTATATATATAGACCACACTTTTTAATCTTTTCATTAGTTGATGGACATTTGAATTGTTTCCACTTTTTGGCTATTGCGAGTAATGCTGCTATGAATATTGGTGTACAACTATCTGTTTGAGTCCCTTTTATCAATTATTTTGTATGGATACCTAGGAGATGTATCGTTGGATATTCCATATTAAACATTTTGAGGAATTGCCAAACTGTTCTCTACAGTGGCTGCACCAATTTACATTCTTCCAGTGACACGCAGGGGTTCTAATTTATCCACTGCTTGCCAATACTTGTTGTCCGATCCCCAACACACTTTTTATCTTTTGATAATAGCCATCCCAGTGTGTGTGAGGTGGTATTGAAAGGTAAAGCTTTCTATATAATGTTTTCTTCTTCCTCAGTTCGCCTCTCGGTAGGATATAAACTACATAAAATCAAGTACTCTGCTTATTCACTGCTTTATTCCCAGCCAGGCCAGGCATATAGCCATTGCTCAGTAAATGTGTTGACTGTGTGAATGATTTTTTTTTTTTTTTGAAACAGGGTCTCACTCTGTCACCCATGCTGGAGTGCAGTGGTGTGATCTTGCCTCACTCACTGCAACCTCTGCTTCCCAGGCTCAGGTGATCCTCCTACCTCAGCCTCCCGAGTTTCTGGGAGAACAGGCACACACCACCATACCCGGCTAATTTTTCTATTTTTTGTAGAAGTGGTGTTTTGCCATGTTGCCCAGGCTGGTCTTGAACTCCTGGGCTCAAGCAATCAACCGACCTCAGCCTCCCAACGTGCTGTGATTATAGGTGTGAGCCACCCTGCCCAGCTGCGAATGAATTTTAAATGCTCAATAGGTGATAGTTATATTCACTTCTTTAATAAATGATATCATATGTTTAGTTCTGTGTTACATTGCATGGTCATTGCTGGGCTTAGTGTTTTTGTTTTATTTTGTTTTTATGAAACAACATCCTTTTTGAATTGGAAGTTTAAGGGATGATATGCTGCATATACATAGAATGAAATTGTCTCAAACCGTGACAGGGGAAGAGGAGATGAAAAGGGGATGAAAGAGTTGAAAAATATGAAATTAGGAAGTGGTGAAGAAAGTCAAGTAAAATCTCATGTGCTGCCTTCAAATTAGAGTATCAAGCAGGTGCTATGGGCATGTAATTTGAGGGAAGTGCCTGTGATTTTCTTCAGGGAACACTTCTGGCTTGCATATTCATTTTCTCTAGACCTTTTATAGATGAAGAATGTCTTGTTTTTCCAGATGCAGATAATCTGTTCTGTTCTGTCTGTGTCTGCAGAATATGGACCAAGTCCTAAATGTGCTGAGTTCAAATATGTCACTTTTTATATGAAACTCTGATCATGAGCTTTGGTAAATATTATGACCACCTTAGAAAAAGCTGCCTTTGTAAAGCTGGGAGAACAAAAAGTGATGTTCAACTTACCCAAATGTGACTCATACATTTATCTTCCCTATCCCTTGCCTTTCACATCAAGAATGTCAACTATGGTTAGAAGAAGGCTTGTTGTGTGAAGGATGAAATAAGGAGATTGTCAGGTGATTTTGTGTAGCTATTCAGTGCAGAGTATCTTTACAACTCTGTTTTAATTCTTTGCTTGGCATGGAAGACACATCTGTTTGCCTTAAATGCTATCAAGGAATATGTGTTATTTGAGGCCGGGCATGGTGGCTCACGCCTGTAATCCCAGCACTTTGGGAGGCCAAGGTGGGTGGATCAGTTGAGGTTAGGAGTTCGAGACCAGCCTGATCACCAAGGTGAAACGCCGCATCTACTAAAAATGCAAAAATTAGCTGGGCATGGTGGTGGGTGCCTGTAGTCTCGGTTACTCAGGAGGCTGAGGCTTGAGAACTGCTTGAACCCAGGAGGTGGAGGTTGCAGTGAGCCAAAACCATGCCACTATACTCCAGCCTGGGCAACAGAGCAAGACTCTGTCTGAAAGAAAAAAAAAAAGGAAAAAGAGAAAGAAAAATAAATATGTGTTATTTCAAAACCCCAGAAAATGAAAAGGGGCAAAAAACTAGTATGGTTGGGTTTAGGTAGGAGTTGTTTAGAAAGCTTAAGACAAAAAAAAAGTAGTCAGAACTTTGTAGCTAATAGTTCATTCATTTATTTATTTAATATATTATATACTGTGAGTACCTCCTAAATGCCTGGTACTGTACTAGGTGCTTAAGGAGATCATTAGGCCTTTGAAGTCCTTAGCCTCAACAGGTCATCAGTGAACAAATTCCTGTAATGAATTGCTATCCATGTGTCAACAGAAACTGGAATGTTCAGAAAAGGAGAAAGAGTTTAAGAGATTAAATAATATATATATATATATATATATATATATATATATATATATTCCTGGTTCCTCAAAAAGTTAAAAAATATGACTCAGCAATTCATATTCTAGATATATACCCAAAAGAATTAAAAGCAGGGACTTAAATATTTGTACATGCATGTTTATAGCAGCATTATTCACAATAGCTTAAATTTAAAAATAAACCCAAATGTCCAATAAGCTTATGATTAGATAAATGGAATGTGATATATCCATACAATGGGCTAATATTCAGCTGAAAGAAAGGAATGAAGTCCTGATACATACTACAGCATAGATGAACATTGAAAACATGCTAAGTAAAAGAAGCCAGATACAAAAGGCTACATTTATATGAGTACATTTGTGTGAAATATCCAGAATAAGTAGATCCATAGAGATAGAAAGCAGATGGGTGGTTTCCAGTTATTGTAGGGAGACAGGAAAGAAGAGTAATTGTTAATGGATACTAGCTTTCCTAGTCTTAGAACTAGATAGAGGTGACTGTTCCAAAACATTATCAATGTATTAAATGCCACTTAATTATAAACTTTAAAACGGTTAATGGTTAATTTTATGTTATGTGAATTTTAACTCAGTTAAAAAATATGCCTCTAAGAATTCAAACAGCATACAGCTTACTTCCTTATTTTACATATTACAGGAAGCATATAAATAGTGGATGTAGCAAAATGAGGATTAATAATATAATTAAAAATTGTGATTGTTGTGAAGAAAATAAAATGGTTAAAATGGATAAAGATTGAAGAAATCAGCCATAGGGCCTGAAGAAATTATTTGTAATGTGTGTAATCTTGAACCCATGTCCTCGGCCTCAATTTCCCTCAGTGACATGGTTTTTCCTTCGCCCTCTTATCTTTTCCCTTACTCTTGGAATCTACAGAGGTGAAGTTTGAAAGTTTTCTTGCCCAAGAATAACTGAGACAGAGTAATAACTGGACTAGAATTTTATATGCCTAGTCCTTCTCGACTCTAATATTCCAGGAATAAGAGGTTAGAAAAATAAAAATAGTAAAATTATATTGATCACTTTCTACCAAAAAAGAGAAGATAATTATCTCAAATTTATGGTTCACAAAAGGCTGTAGGTGGAGTTCAATTCACCAGTTAAATAAAATGTTTAAAAAGGAACTTCAAATGAGAAGGCAGTAAACTGGCATTTTTAGGTTTAAGCATCTACTCGATGATCTCATTCTAATCTTTTCACCAAGGGCTGATTTCAACCATGGTTAAATCAATAGGTCCTCCAAAGCTCTTCTGAAAAGAAAAACTAATCCAAACAAATCTCTCATTTAGTGTCAGTAGCTACAGGCATAGTGTGTTTAAGTAAGATAAGATATAAGAAGGGCCACATGCACAGCTTCAGGCATTGCCATAAAGACTGATAGAACAATAAAAAAGGAAAAAATTGGAAGGCTTTAAAATTAGAAATAAATTATCAAAGTATATTTAAGGCTTAGCAAACTCTAGGACACTCCTACAATCTAACCTTGACACGTTTCGATTCCTAACTCTATGTTTACAACTAATGATTAGACACGATGGTCAAATTTCTGGTTGAGGAGCTGCCTTCCAGACAGTTCACTTCTGCTTAGGTCTGTAGTAACTGAACCTTTAGATCTGCTGTCACTCTGTGCTGCTTTTCAGTGCCAGAAGGCTTATGACACTTGAAAAATATGATGTGCCTTCTTTTTACAAAAAGTAAAGATCATGACTTGAAAAATGACCAATGAATGTTAGAGTAGACCATATAAAACACAGAGACAGAGAACAACTCAATCCTTTAAAAACGTTAATCAAATCCCTGGCTTTCTTAAATGCTACTACATGAAGTAGGAAAAGATTGCCAAACATTATGAAAATGGTATTTCCCTTAGGGACTTGACAATTAGCAGAATATACAGGTCACGTATTTAGTGATATTATTAGAGGATACATTTTACAATCATGTCACTGGTAATTCTCTAAAGTAAGAGAGAGAAACCAAACACTCCACATTATCGTGTATACGGGTTGTGATTACAGAATAATTAAAAATGTGCTATACTACAGTATCACATAACATGGTTTTTAATATCCTTTATCAGCCAATCAATTATATGCAACATTTCCCTTTCCACGCATATCTTCCTTTTTTTACCTTCTGCCTGCACTACCCAAATTTCTGCACTTTGATCTGTAGTTACGCAATATAGTCATACTTTTAAAAATAAATTTTAAAATCTCTGATAGCAGCCAAGCACAGTCTCTCATGCCTGTAATCCCAGCACACTAGAAGGCCGAGGCAGGTGGATCACCTGAGGTTAGGGAGTTCGAGAGCAGCCTGGCCAATGTGGTGAAACTCTGTCTCTGCTAAAAATACAAAAATTAGCCAGGCTTGGTGGCACATGCCTGTAATCCCAGCTACTCTGGAGGCTGAGGCAGGAGAATTGTTTGATCCCAGGAGGCAGAGGTTGCAGTGAGCTGAGGTCACACCATTGCACTCCAGCCCGAGCAACAACAGTGAAACCCCATCTCCAAAAACAAACAAACAAACAAAAAACTCTAATAGCTCCCTTGCATATCAATTCTGAATTGTCTTCCATTTCAAAGTACCACAGTGCTGAGAAACATGTAGAGAAGTTCATGGTGCTGTACTGACTTCTGGAATCTGTATGAAAGTAATTATCTTAAATTTAATTTTGTGTCATATATTGATGTCTTCATTGCGTTCAGAAATATTTGGGAATTCCCAATATTTTCACTGAATCAGGCTTTTTTTCTTCTTTGTAAGGCAGGACTCAAAGCCAGTGATTCAGAAGTCAGTGCTTTTTTTTTTTTTTTTTTTGACATGGAGTTTCTCTCTTGTTACCCAGGCTGGAGTGCAGTGGCACGATCTCGGCTCACCGCAACCTCCGCCTCCTGGGTTCAAGCAATTCTCCTGCCTCAGCCTCCCGAGTAGCTGGGACTACAGGCGCGTGCCACCATGCCTAGCTAATTTTTGTGTTTTTAGTAGAGACGGGGTTTCACCATGTTGACCAGGATGGTCTCGATCTCCTGACCTCGTGATCCACCCGCCTTGGCCTCCCAAAGTGCTGGGATTATAGGCGTGAGCCCGGCCAGTGCTTTTATATAGTAGAGAAATATGAAGAAACCATAATATTTTAGGTCGCTTGCTCCCTTATATCCTTTATTAGATTTGGGGGACTTCAAGGACGTACATTTTCAAAAATGTAAAGTTAGATCTTGGATTTTTTAAAAACTTGTGTCATTAAAATCCTGAAGAAAATTTGAAAATTTAAGTCCTTAATGTCCAGAAGACATTTATTTTAGAGTATAAAATAAAGTAAAACCAAGGACCAAGGGTAGGTAACTTTCTTTTGTTTTATGCAATGGAATATCTATATTTATATATCTATATCATCTATAGGTATATAGACTCTATGAGTGCTAACCCAGCACCAATTACCTTCCCTAGCATATAGAAGAGATCAGTGAATTAGAAGTTAGGAGATATGAGTTTTAACTCCATTTCTACCACTAATTAGATAGTAGAATTCAAAATATTCATTGACTTCTTTCAGCATTGGGTCCCTTTACTGTAACGTTAAGACATTGAAAGAAGTAATTGTGTGTTAGTTGTTTCTACAATACATTGTGTGTGTACCTCGTGTGGACCACAGGGTTACCCTTGTCAGAGACAACTAGATCTTTTTTTAAAAGTCTTTTCTTCACTAGAAAGGATAGTGGGGTATTGACTCTCAGTTATAAATAACTCTGCTTTCTCTGCCTGCATGCATGTCCTGTCTCTCTAGCCATTTTATAAACATTGAAACCAGCAATTATGATTTAAGTTTTGCCTAGACTGAAGCCATCTGCTATACACAATAAAAGCTGAGTAAATATGTGCTAATGGTTTTACCATAAGTCCTGTAGGAGCATTCTCTTTACCCCATTTACCCCATTCCGTGTTATTTCCCTGACAGCAGACAACCATAGCAGTCATGTCGCGAGTTTGAAGATGGTGGAATGCACTTTTTGCTTTGAGAGTGTGTAAATTCCCCTCAGGGGTATCATGTGTTTATTAATGTGTCACAAGTTGCTTGCTTCCTGTTAGCTCTTCTCAGTAAATAGGACTATAGCGTTCATTGGATACTACTTTATTTTTAGCTTTTTAAATCGCCTCCTGATGAACAGAAACAGTAAACAAGTGTTAAACATTGAAAGTAATTTGAAAATAGTGCCATCCTGGGGAGTGTGGAGTTCTAGACATTACCAGACGGTTGTAAATCAGCACTCATCTCACAGAGCTGAAGAATAAAAGTTGGGAAAATAAGAATACCTAAGTGATGCTCATCTGGAGCCACTTTCTGAAGATTAGGGGACAGCTGTATTTAAAGAAGAGAAACAGGTCATGGCTGTGGTGGGGAGTCAATATTTACTTCAACTTTAGTCATTCTTATTCAACCCACTCATATATTTCAAATGAAAAGTATAAGGACTTATCTGGATTTTTAAGCTTCACACTAATTAGACACCAAGAAACTGAAGGCTTCATCATGGTAGTATTTTCTAATTTACCTGTTAAACAAACTTTGTGTGACTGTATTGCAAAATGGAAATATAAAGGAAGTGGGAACGAAGGTTGCAGTGCTGATAGTAAGAGCTAACACTTACTGAGTATTCACTGTAAAACAGGCAATGTCCTAAGCTCTTTACGTGTTTTATTGTTTGTTTCCCACAGCAGCCTATGGAGTCTTTAGTATTATTTTCTCCTTATCCTAATAAGGATATGGAAGCCAAAGCACTCAAGTAACTTTCCCTAGTTTTCAGAAATAGTGAGTGAGTGAGCTTGAATCTGAGCCCATTGAGCTTCCTCTCTGAATGTGAATGTCTGGTATTCTATACAAAGGGATATAGTACAACAGACGTACAAAAGTAATCAATAGTTTGAGGAGAAAGGAAACCTGAGACTCTTGTGTCTAAATGATTTACATGGACATTTCAAAATTATAATGCACAGATTTACTTCTTTAAAAAGGCTTTTTGTTTGTTTGTTTTATTCTGTTTCTTAGGACATATTTGAATGTACCCTAAAAGAGTTAATAAGTTAATTTGGGTAATTATTTTTTTCTGAAAAATGTTGTTGAAATGAGCCTGGAAAGAGCATGCTCCAGTCAGTACTGGAGTAAAATTAATAAATAATGCATGAGCAGTATTGCTGGCAAATCCAAAGAGGGATATCTTTTTCACTTGGGTATGAAGCTCAAGCTAAAATTTAACACACACTTTTCTCTCAAAGCTGTTTCTTTTTCAGTGTTTTTTATGCTGAAAGATTGACTCTACCTTTCATATATGCAACTAAGAAAAATTCTGGATCATCTTGGACGCCTCTCTCTTTGCTTTGGTTCCTCACTGTTATATTGATTCAATGTCTTAAATACATTTTGAACACGATCCCTCCTTTCTGTCTCAATGTGCAATGCTTTCACTGGGGCTGCCATTTGTTTCTGAATGAAACAGTAGCTTTCTGATTTTTCTCACTGCATTTAGTCTTCCTTACAGTCAAACCCATTTTTCTCATTACAATCAGAAAAACCTTTCCAAGATCCAAATTTCATCATTCCTCAACATAAAGTTTAAACTTTCTGAAGTGGCTTATGTGACTTTTAGTCTTGCTTCTGTGCATCTATCCAGTCTCAAGTCCTTCATAATTACCTTGTACTCCATCCATTCCACGTTATTTGCAATTCCTTAAACATAGAATGTTGTTTTATGCCTTCCAGGCTTTGTGCAAATCGTTACCTCAGATAACCCTTCTTAAAATTGCCAAATTCTTATTAAATGTCTAAGATAGTTCAAGTATCATCATTTATGGAGCCTTCTTGTTTCTTTCTTTCACACCACTGTGGTAGTTCATATCTCTTTGTAGTAATTATCATATTGAATTTCAGCTGTTTATTTGTCTTTCTCTTTCCCTGGATTATGAGGAACTGAGGAGAAGGAATATGCCTTATTCTAGCAAAATTTTTGAACACACACTCTCAGGACTTTTATCAAACTTCTGATTGACTTTCTTTAATGACTAATCATTTCACCCATTAAGTATCTTAGATCTACTTGCAGGCTCGGTATTATAGGAAGCTAGAGATGTCTACATTCAATAAAGAACCATCTAATTTTGTGGAAATATTATTTGTTACCAGATATGAAGCCTAATAACCTACCTAGCTATTTTCTGGACATTCTCACTGTGTCATATTAGCATTAAACAAAAGCAAGAATCTAAACAAGGGAGCCGATTAAATGTCAAAGCATTAGTTGATTAAGGAGGAGGACTTAGTAGCTGTTGTGCTTGTGCACAGATGCAAAGGGGAACCAATATCACTGAGCACCTGTGACAGGCCAAGCAGATTTCTATCCAGTATCCTTTTTAATGTTCAGACAAGTGCTGTCTCTCCACCCCACCTGAGACTCAAAGGAGTTAAATGAATTGCCCAGGGTTGTACAGATGGTAAGCAGTAAGGCTCAAATACAGGAATTTCATGGCCAAGTTTCTTTCTCATTCATGAATAAACAGTTGGACACTTACTTACCAAATAGAAAGTTCTAAAGCAAACTTTGAATTCAATATTTAATTCCTCTTTTTCTTCCCATTAGCCAGCACCATGCTTGACACATTATCAGTGTTCATTGAATGTCCTGAGACTTAAAAATGAAGTAGAAGTAGAGCAATTTACCCAAAAACTTCATTTGGTCCCAACCCTTCCAAAAAATCTCTGCACAGGATTTATAGCCTCATTTATTCCAAGTTATAAACATGATTTATGTACCAGCAAGAAAAAAAGAGATGCTTATTTAATGATCTGATTCTGTAGAATCTATCAGGATGGGGTTGTCCTTATGTAACACAGTAGAATGCTTCGCTCTGACAACCTGGACTCCAGGACCCAACTCAAATAGATATGGGTCAATAAAGATAGTAACTTTGCAATACTTTTATCCAAGAATGTGGTCTGCCCAGACTTGGTAACTACTCTTCTTACCAAGATAACCAATACTGTAAGAGTGTGCAGCGTTATTCCTGTACCTCACGGTGATTAATAGGCCAGTTACACTTTTCTACTTCTATTGAGTTTGCCAATTTTAACATAAGCCCAGGCTTGACTTTATTCTTGACCTAAATCTTCCTTTTTTAAATTTTTCTAGGTACAAAAATATCTGTTGAACATTTTAAAACTGAACCTGAATCTAAAACAAAACTTTTTTTCTCTGGCAAATAAAAACAAATATACACGGCCAGGCGCGGTGGCTCACGCCTGTAATCCCAGCACGTTGGGAGGCCAAGGTGGGTGGATCACAAGGTCAAGAGATTGAGGCTAACCTGGCCAACATGATGAAACCCTGTCTCTACTAAAAATACAAAAATTAGCTGGGTGTGGTGGTGCATATCCTGTAGTCCCAGCTACCTGGGAGGCCGAGGCAGTAGAATCGCTAGAACCTGGGAGGCAGAGATTGCAGTGAGCCGAGATCACACCACTGCACTCCAGCCTGGCGACAGAGCGAGACTCTTAGCTTCATAAGACCAAGTATTGTTTAGTTGAATAGCAAGACAGAACCCCGTGGAATAAGCCAAGATACCATAAAATTAGTTAAACAATGAAGTCTTTGCTTCTCTGTCTTTTAAGTGAATTAAATACACTGCCTTGGCAGCACTTGCTTTTGGTTCACACCAGGTCACCATATGTATTCTGCTTTGTTACAGAAACTCCACTTACTGTATGAAAGTATCCATCTCGCTGACAGTGGGTGAAAATGACACTGGACTCTGCTATAATTCCAAGATGAAGTATTTCGAAAAAGCTGAACTTAGCAAAAGCAAGGAAATTTCATGCCGTGACATAGAGGATTTTTTACTACCAACCAGAGAACCTGAAATCCTTTGGTATAAGGTATGGACTATGGGTGGTTCAATTGCCTATTAACAAATTAATTTTGTTTATATTCTGGCACAAATTGGATAGAAAACTTAGATAGGCATGATATAGTTTAGCTTTGCCTTTCTAAAGTAATACGGCAAGTTGTACTGGTCATTATACATTTTTTAACCAATAATTTTAGTAAATTGTAGTCAATATTTACATTGGTAGTCCACTGTAATAAGCTCTTGTGTTTATGTTTATGTCTTATTTATATGGACAATTCTTTCAAGTCTATTATGGTCTGGGCTGATAGTTTCAGGAACTAAATTACCTTGAACCTTCTTTTCAGGGTTCTTCATATTAGCATTTCAAAATGTCCCCAAACAAAAGGAAAAAGAATTAATTTTCTTTTCCAGGATAAAATTGTATACTAGTTTTTCATGGAATGTTCTGTTTAATGGACATAATTTTGTCCATATTCTAATCTTTTTAGTGTATAAACATAAACATTTTAAAGTAATAACATCTGAATAAATTTTACGATATCTGAAATATAATATTAAAGTAACTTTCTTCAAAAACCAGAAGAAACTTGAAACATAAACAGAATAATCCAACCTCTGACTTTCCTATCACCATCATTGATTATTTACTGATATTCCAGATTTTAAAATAATTTTAAGCTTGTTTATACCATAAAAGACATTTTTGTTATTGAATGGACTCAAAAAATATAGACATTATGAACATTCCTCCAGAATATTTTATCCATAGTTTAAAGAATCCTTATGTAACATTTGCTTTGTCCAACTCACTGGAAGTAGGACTTTAGGAAACTGGGCCTCTTTGTAACTAGATCCATAAATGTCAGTATACAAAATGTGAGCCCTCATGGCAGACTGCCGCTGAATTCAAAAACTGTTAGAAATAAAACAAGAAACAAACCTTTAACAATTTTTAAAAAAGATTTTGCCAAAATCAGCAATGCTCTTTCCTCAGTAATACTTACTTTTGATTCTTGATAATGTGAAATTTTGGGTTCAGGACATCAAGGAAACTGTTGGAAGGTTTTTATACTTGTCGCTTGCTTGATTTTCAATCCTAGACCATGTTAAACAGAACTCAAATATTAGTCCTGCTGGTTTCTGTTACTGTGGGGATGAATTTTCTTTTTCTCTTTTTTTAATTGTCGGAGTATTTCTCATCCTGAACCAGCCTAACATCTCAAACCCTGTGGTTTGCCTGACTTTCACAGGCAGATTCTGATTGCTTCAATAGGGAGTGGTATTAGAGGAGTTTGACCCAAAGTCTCCAAGTAGACTTTCTTTTCCTTAGTACTCATGTGTGACATCAGCTTCCATATACACAGTTTCTTTGTTGTTCACTAATAGGTTTATTTTATTTTATTTTTTGAATATATTTTATTGTGTTTTAGGTTTTGGGGTACATGTCAAGAATATGCAGGATTGTTGCATAGGTACATACATGGCAATGTAGTTTGCTACCTTCCTCCCCATCACCTATATCTGGCATTTCTCCCCATGTTATCCCTCCCCCACTCCCCACCCCCGCTGTTCCTCCCCTAGTTCCCCCTCACAGACCTCAGTGTGTGATGCTCCCCTCCCTGTGTCCATGTGTTCTCTTTGTTCAACACCTGCCTATGAGTGAGAACATTACAATAGCAAAGACTTGGAACCAACCCAAATGCCCATCAATGATAGACTGGACAGGGAAAATGTGGCACATATACACCATGGAATACTATGCAGCCATAAAAAACGATGAGTTTGTGTCCTTTGCAGGGACATGGATGAACCTGGAAACCATCTTTCTCAGCAAACTGACACAAGAACAGAAAATCAAACACCACACGTTCTCACTCATAGGCTGGTGTTGAACAGTGAAAACACATGGACACAGGGAGGGGAGCACCACACATTGGGGTCTGTCGGAGGGAAACACGGGAGGGACAGCAGGAGGTGGGGAGCTGGGGAGAGATAGCATGGGGAGAAATGCCAGATATAGGTGATTCGGAGGAAGGCAGCAAATCACACTGCCATGTGTGTACCTAGACAACAATCTTGCATGTTTTTCACATGTACCCCAAAACCTAAAATGCAATTTTTAAAAAAAGTTTATAAAATAAAAAGGTAAAAAAAAAATACACGTTCTCAAGTATAAAATCTAGATATCCCTATCTCTGAGTTGACATTCAGCAAATAATACCAGCCAAGGAACTGGCTTTTTTGAACTCTTCCTAAAAATAATGAGATTTGGAGGGCAGCTATCAGTCATGGAAAGACATCAAACACTGCATGAAGACCTCTTGAAACCTGGTTCCACAAGAAAATTAGAAATTAAAATAATACATTTAACAGCTCATAAAGTTTACAAGATTCTTATCTGCTCTGCAAGACAGAAAGAATCAAATGATTTTCTTGGCCAGGGAGAATTCAGGTTCAATTTTTAAGTCTCTATTCTGTAACCCTCAGTCAGCCCTGTAGGAAGGTAATTATCAGGGCTAGAGGGATAGTTCCTGCTGTTTCCTAGAAGTAAACTCAGGAGCTAAATTAAGGTACTTAGAGGTAAACTCTCAGGATGTGCAGAGCTTGGCTGTTTGGCTCCTGTGGATTCTAGATCCACTAAACACTTCTATTTATTGAGAGAGCAGGTAGAGAATGGGGCAGCAGAAACATGGCTTTCTCAGACACCTTCGCCAGCCCCTGCTAATCAACGGGAGTCACACAGCTCACAACCTCTTGCTATGGTTTTAAAATGCAACTTTTAATGTTATTTCATTGTGGTATCCTTGCACTAAAAAGCGTTTATTATGTAGTTTCAAATTTACCTGAACGTTAAAAAAAAAAAAAAAAAAGACCACAGCAGGAAAGCTGCCATTGTGAGAAAGAAGGACATAAAATTCAAGCAATGAATTAAAGAGGCAAATGAAGGAACTCTTTTCCTTTATTAGAAATAAAAGAAACAGATTGTGCTCTTCTTGCTTAGGGCCAACAGGCACACAGCGTGGAACTCAGCCAGCTTCAGTCACAAAGCTCACTTAGGAGTTCTGCTCTGTGAAAAGAGGAAGCCAGATGGGCTATTTACTTTCAACAAGATAATTCTGGAGGAAATTGTTATAAGTCAAAGAAACTTTTTAGCTTCATCTGCTATTTTAGCCTCTGAACTGATTCAGGAAGTAGAGGGGAGGGTTCTGTTAGGAAAGAAATAAGAGACCTGGTGAGAGAACTGGAGAAATAAAGTGCAGTGCAAAGCCTGGGTGGCCGAGTCGTCGAAGCGCATAAGCTTCCTAGGCTGACATCCTCACTCTAACCTTGGACAAGCAATCTGACCTCTCAGAGCTTCAGTTTCCTCTTGGGTAACATGGGGACCACAACTGTGTCACAAGAGGTTGTAAAGATTAAGTGGCATAAATAGCAGTAGTTAAAACACAACACACAACATGAGCACTCAATAACCATCAGGCGTTGTTTTTATCCACTTCATTTGCTCTTCTATTTGGAAAACAAAGAAAATCCATCAAAGATATAGATCAATGACTAAACAATTCTTAAGAACACACTAACAGCTAAATGTTATATTGGTCTACTAATCGTATTGATCATACACCACTGATGGAATTTGTTTGAAAACAACTTCTCTTTTGTTTTACTACCACAGACAAAGAGTAAAATAATCCAGATGATTTTATTCTTGGATCAAAAATTTCAAAGATATTTTCCTACCTCAAAACTAAGAAAGATAGCTTTTAAGAAAAGTAGCTGTAACGTGAATATAGAAAAGTTCATTAAATTCTAAGTTAAATTTCTAATATATATAAAGGATGCTTCCTAATAAGAAAAGCAGAGTTTTCCACAATAAACTGTAAATATCTATTGGACCAAAATCAAGATAATCCATATATGAATATACTGTGGAAAATGTATCTAGCAACCTCACTTTCAGGATGTATAATATCTAATTATTATTTATTAAGCAAAAGCTGAAAGTATTCAAATTAAGTTATGTGACCATCAGGCATCCAAGTTCGCCTAATTTTCTTTTTACACTTGTGCCATTGCTCAATAATAACTGATGATTCTAAGAGAATAAACAGTACTCTCAGAACAGAGTAATATGCAATTATGTTCCGTCTACTGTATTTGTCATGGCAGGAAAAAGGACACACATTGTTAGGAGCATTATCCAGCATGAAGGACTAAAACATAGTTGCCTGGTTATCTTTTTATTGATTTTGAAAATATCACAAATATTCCATTTCATTGTCACGTAAGAGAAAGAGCATCACTATTTTTTTTTTTTCAAGACACAGTCTAGCTCTGTCACCCAGGCTGGAGTGCAGTGGCACGATCTCAGTTCACTGCAACCTCCACCTACGGGCTCAAGTGCTTCTAGTGCCTAGCCTCCTGAGTAGTTAGAACTACAGGCACAAGCCACCATGCCTGGCTAATTTTTGTATTTTTAGTAGAGATGGGGTATCACCATGTTGGAAAGCTGGTCTCGATCAAACTCCTGACCTCAAGTGATCAAGTAATCCACCTGCCTTGGCCTCCCAAAGTGCTGAGATTATAGGTATAAGCCATCACACCTGGCTAATATTTGTATTTTTAGTAGAGAGAGGGTATCACCATGTTGGCCAAGTTGGTCTTGAACTCCCGGTCTCACATGATCTGCCCAGATCAACCTCCCAAAGTGCTGAGACTACACGTGTGAATCCACCACCACTGGATTACGGCCAGCATCACTATTTGTTGTAACACATTTTCTTTTTGTAAGGGGAAAATAAATAATTCATCAATTTTCAAAGTTTATTTATGGCTCTGATAAGGCAAACATAAAAGCCAATAGCATATTTTAAAGCTATTTTGAAAATATAAAAAGAATGGTTACTATGTGTGATTTTTCATATGCCCAGTGACTCAATCCAGCTGTGTCCCAAGAAAACTGAATAAATGTTGATGATAAAAATATCTGAAAACTGTATGGGAAACTATATGGACATATATGCTAGGAACTTAACAGATTTTATGCCCCAATTAAGGCCAGCGAATAAACTGAGAAGTCTTCAAGTTAAGATAATAGAAGTAGAAATTATATCTTTGTCTTAATTACCACTTATAAAGTTAATATAAAATAAAATTTCCCTAAGTATTGCAGAAAAGCAAACATACAAGACAATTTTACATTGTCAATAAACTGGAAATGGGCAGGAAAGCTGCTTCCCTTGAAACAAACTAACAGAGCTTTCATGACACTTGATTCTTAACAGTGATGAAACATTAAATGAAACGTGAAATTGATTAGCCTCTTTCTCTTCCATACCCTGAATTTTCTCCCACTTTGAAAATATCTATTATTTCACTAACTCAAAGGCCAAAAATCTAATAGCATTTGTTATTCATTTTCGACCACTGGCCTAACCTCATTCCAGGCAGCTTCAGAAATAATACTGCCTTTCTGCTCGGACATAGAGTCAAAGAGAGCTAAGGAGCCTCGTTGGGAGAGCAGTCTCCCTGGGCCTATCTTACTGCAAGGGTCCCCAAGCCCCAGGCCATAGGGGTCCGTGGCCTGTTAGGAACTGGGCCGCACAGCAGGACATGAGCGGTGGGCAAGCGGAGCCAGAGAAGCTTCCTCTGTATTTACAGCTGCTCCCTATCACTCGCTTTACCACCTGAGCTCCACCTGCTGTCTGATCAGCAGTGGTATTAGATTCTCATCAGAGCACAAACCCTATTGTAAACTGTGTGTGTGAGGGATCTAGGGTGCATGCTCCTCCTTATGAGAATCTAATGCCTGATGATCTGTCACTCTCTCCCATCACCCCCAGATAAGACCATCAGTTACAAGAAAACAAACTCAGGGCCCCCACTGATTCCACATTTCGATAAACTGTATAATTATTTCATTATATATTACAATCTAATGATAATAAAGTGCACAATAAATGTAATGCACTTGAATCATCCTGAAACCACCCCCCTCACCCCACTCCATGGAAAAACCGTCTTCCATGAAACCAATCTCTGGTGCCCAAAAAGGTTGGGGACTGCTGCCTTACTGGGCATGCCAAGACATCAAGGGTCTGAACACTTTTTTTTTTCTTTTTTATCTAAGCTATTTCTCAGGTTGCTTTTGCAGATGAGAGATGAAGCAACCTCTCCCCTTGAACAAACAGCAGAGTTGTTTTCTGCTTGTTATAAAAGCAGTGAACTTCCCAAACTCAGAGTTCCTTAGTTGCAATGCAAACTCACCCATTCATAGCATCCATCTGGACCACAGGATTTGAAAGTAAGGGCAACTGATGGCCATATGCTGGTGCTGATGCTGCTTACTGTGCCAAGGGGAATAAAATATTTTCTTTCTGACCCAGAAGTCTCACGTCTTCTGCCAGTAACTGGCTAAAATGTATGAGAAACAACACACATACTACTCAGCTTCCAAATACGGTAAGATTATATCTCAGACCTGACAGTTTTGGTGAAGGAACATGGCTATCTGGAGAAGGAAGGAAAAGTGCCCAGAGGTTGGGTCCAGGGATACGAAAAATCTCCCTGGAATCTGAGAGTGAATGCTCTTGCCTAAGAGGTGGGCAGTGGGGTGCGGTGGGTGGGAATAAGGGTCCCTACTGTCCTGCATGCTAATGAGGCTAAGAGAGGCAGGATCAAAATGAGCTATGTAAATGAACCCTGGATATTGCTCACTCATTCTCCTCCATGGGATGGGGGTCTTATCATATCAATGGGGCAGCAAGAAAGGCAATGCGGGTGTGGCTGCTGAGCCAGGGGTCCTCAAAGCTGACACAGTGTCTCAACAATAATGACCTTTTCACCTGATATAGGCCTTTGTAAGGACCATCAACATGAGAAGTCTGGTTGAGCCCCACATAAGCTGCTGCTTGAAACCCACAGTAAAATTGCCTTGTTAATTAACATGGAGCCACTGTCTCTCTCATATTACCTGATCCCTCCCTTCCCCTCTGTTCTGCACTCAGCTGCTTTAAGGAGAAAGATGACTGGGTTAGGTTCAAGATCTCCCTATCCCCAGGGGACAGAAAGCCCGTGACACCCCCTACAAACACACACAAACTGTTTGGCATGGTGAGAAAGAAAGGGACTCAAACTGTTATGAATCCAAGTTCCATTCTACCTGGCCCATGGAAGAAAGGCACACTGAACTCAACTAACACAGGTTAGTGCCTCTCAGTGGGTAAGGAGAGGTGAATTAGCCTTGTAAAGGGGACCCTGGACTTATTCAATGTGGCGGTGTGGTAGCAGCTCCCATATCCAATTCTTGAATAAGAACTGATGTATTACACATTTGCACTTCCTAATCCCTGAAGTGTCAGAAGGGTTTTTCATGTTCCAGAACTGCTGCAGAGGCCCCTGCCCGCTAATAACAGCATCACCTGTTTGATGGAGCTACAAAGTACTTAAAAAAAAAAAAAAAAACAGCAGCTGTTAACCAGCAACTAAGTGCTTGTGGAGAAAAATGAACACCTGAAATCCCATTTTCAGGTGAGTCTACTTAAAGAGGTGGGATGGGCCCAAGAGGCCTTGCTGGTCAAATGGAAATGGTATATTCAAGGGTGCAATGCGTCCAGCCCTAGTGCCATCCAGTGTTATATGAAAAAAATGGTAGCTACTTCTTTGTAGAAACCATATCCCCCACTCCACTACCAGAAACAGAGCTGCTGGTTCAAGAAGGCTCTCAGAGGTTCCCATCAAGGATAGCCTAGTTCACGAACAGTTTGGTGAAGTTAAAAGCTGATGGTGTGCTCTGACCAGCAGCAGCCAAAAGGACCAGTCGGCACATTTCTCCGAATGAGAGCTTTGACCCTTGTCAGACAATGCTCCTAAAGACCAGGCATTTAATGTGTTGCAGACTCTTGGACCACCGTAAATGGCCTGTCTGCTCTGCAATTTGGAAGACTACATACTGCCAGATTAAAGGAGCCCCTCTGTAGGATTACAAATTTGGAAAACAAATCTTGGCTGCTGGTTGGTCTGAGTGTCACCGATATAGAGGCCCATAGTAAGGGCTCATTCTCTGATGAGACCAACTGGAATCAAGCTGTTAGTCAAAACTGCTGTTTAAAAACAACAAACAAACAGGAAAAGTCATGTGGACATGGCTGGTCCTAAACTATTCTGCTGTGTGCGATGCCACCAACAGCATCTCCCAAATGTGGCTCTTCCCCTCATACCTGCGCAAACTCACAGACTGCTTCAACACTGTTTCAACCTGACATACAAATTCACAGGCTTCTCCTGCCTCCCAAGCAACCATAGGTAATGGCACGTTTAGCAATCTAGATTGCAGCAACTCAGTGGCACTGTCTATGTGGCTTAATCAAGCCAGTGTAACGCTGATTCCAATCAAGTGTAGTAACAAATTCCAAACTAGAGTAACCTGTGTCCTCTACATGGAGGAAAGCAGTCCACAGAATGTCTCTTCAATAGGTATGAGGGCTGCTTTCTCAAACAGCTATCATCATTGACAATGAGACCCAAGATCGGCAAGTCATTGCAAACTTCCTTGCACAGATCATACTAGATAACACATTTGTCTTGGACTCTCTCAAATAAGCACCTACTGGCCTCCCTCTGGGATTTATTCATAGCAGGCTGAATCAGAGACTCTGGTGAGAGAAGGCAGAGAGACTGAATGAAGTCAGTAGTACAGGTTGGCTTCATCCTGCTGCCTAGGATTTTACTGATTGTTGCCCTAATTAAGTGCGGTATGAGACAAGTTGACTAGTTTGGTTCCAGCCTCTGTTGGTCCAATTAATCAGAGTGACTGCGGGTGGCATATTCATGTAAAAATTTACCAAAAGCCAAGATGGGGATGGAAAAAGTGTTCAGTTTGTAAAGAGACAGTTTTCCTCAGTCCTCTTACACTCCCTGCATGTCTTGCTGGGTATACCAAGACTGCATTGTCCTGACTGCTCTTTAACTGGGCCATTTCTCAGGATTCTTTACGCATCTGAAAACCTTAAATAATGAAGTAATGTCCAACCCTAGACAAAGAGCACGCTTACTGCTTGCTTTAAAAATGGAGTATTCCTTAGGCTTAGCAGCCATCATTCGCAGTGCAAACCTACTGCATGCATAGCATCCATCCAGGCTATATCACATCACCCCTACAAGATTCAGGAGGAAAGGAAACTAGAACAAGTATCATGACACTTATGCAACTTATTGTACCATGAGTAACAAAGCCCCATGTCTCTGTCCCACATCTCATGTCTTTTGCCAGTCTCCACGATGTAAACAGGCTAACTTAATAGTTTGCAAGTAGGGTAAAAATCAAATCCCAGATCCAACATGTTTATCTCTGGCTTGCACCACATATGGAATATGATATAAAGCTCAGTTCAACCATCTCCATACTTAATGTTCATATATGAAGTTACACAGATGTCCTAAAGTTGAACCTGTCTTCCTAGGTTATTTAATGGAAGCAAGAGTGTAAAAACAGATGAGTGTAACAGATGAGTGTTAACAGATGAGTGTAAAAACAAGGGTCACTTCCCCATTTTCCAGACCTAAACAGCTTATGAAACCTCCGCATAAAACTAGGGTTACTTACTTCAGTTCCAGTTCCTCCACAGTAAAACCCCTGAAGGGGCACTATTACCACTACTTCACTACACTATAGTGCAGAGGAGGAATATTAACTATATGAGATGTTGTAATATTATAGTTTGAAAGGAAGGGTGATTTGAAATGTGAAAGAAACTGAGTAAGAAGTGCTACCAGCCACGGGCAATATACTTTTTAAATTCCAAACCTGATTTCAAAAAGTAGAATCTATCAGTCAAACAAACAAACAAACCTACCCTCAAGGAGGCAGAAGAATGGCAAGAAAACTGTTATTTATAAAAGCAGGTATCTTTTGCTACAAGGGAGGGAAGACAGAAAAAGTATGCCAGGTTAGGAATAAAAAGTTGAGAAACAACATAGTTTTATTTCTCATTATCAAAAATCCTACAAAAGCACAGCAATTAGGGTTTAAAATTCACCTTCAGAAATTTAATAAAAAGACTCAAACATCACCAAGTGCTTTATGTATAATTATTGGCAAAATATTTATCTGTTAGCTATTACTTATACTGTTTTTAAAAAGCAAAAAAAAAAAAGAACTTAAGAAGAGACAGGATGAAATAACCATTCAGAAGCAGAATTATAGAAGCTAATTATTAAAATAATTCAGCATTATATCCAGACCTCTAGCTGAGCAGATATCAAAGGCAAATCAGTAAATATTCTAAAATTACTGCTTTGTAATGTATATGATTAAAACAAACTGTGCTAAAAATTAAGAAAATTCACATTGCTTCAGAAAGTAATTTTATATTCACTTGTCTCTGTAATTCAATAAAAATTAAAATAAATGGTTTTTCAGAACAGCCACCGTCATGAATATGATGTTTGATCATTTCTCCACCCGCCTGTGAGCAATGAGAAAAAAGGTAGATATATTTATTCATATCACTCTGCATCCTCATGGATAAGTGAGGCTGCCAGCATGTCCCGTGACTTAATTATGTGGTGGCCCTGCTGAAGGTGTGCTTGCTTACCATACACAGACACAAATGTCTCAAAACTACCCACAATTTCCAAGAAAAATGTTCAAGTTTAAACCTATCTTTAACACAAAAGAACATCTTTAGAACAATTATGAAAAGAATCAGGCTTCGTTCTTTGCGTCACAGGGCCTTTGTCTGAGCAGGGGCTGAGGAGATGCACGGACACTGGCCACAGGGAGGTAGAGGCCCTGAGAGCTGCGCAAATGTCCAAAGCACGGAAACAAACTTGCTCTTTCCATTTAAAAAAACCCTTCGGAATAATTTAAATGAGCTCCCACCCAAATTAAATTGCCTTGAGGTTTTCCCTCCAAGGCTTTCAGCATTATAAATACCCCCTGACTTTGGCCTGTCATGTTTCCTCAATCAATCATGCACAAGCCTAGAATTAAATTGAAATGATTGGATCAAGAAAAATCAAATTTTTTAACATTTAGTTTCAGTAATGTGATTAGGAACCTTTTAGTGATATTGTAATTACTTTGAAGCTTTAAGCATATGTTTCTACTGACAGCATTTCATGGAGAAAAGCTGCATTAGGGAAACAAGTAAATACAGACCCCAGTGAAGCAAAAGTGCATTTGTTGTAAAGTTAAAAGCTAAGATGGAAAAGAGACAAAGCATCGATGTAATTTATATCTAAACATGCTGCATAGAGTCACCACTTTAAAATCTTTACTTCTTGCAAAATTAAAATAATTTAAGCACTTCCCTCTAACGGCAAGCATTAGAGAAGCAATAAGAAGAAACAACAGTAAAGGGCGGGGGCGGGGAGAAAAAGTCATCGTCCTTGTGCTAGCTCCAGTATTTGCATGGAAAAGGTGACAGAAAAAACTCTCTCTTAAAATGAATGAATCATCTCCTCAGAATATGTAATATTTTAAAGATACTTAGTATTGGCCGGGCACGGTGGCTCATGCCTGTAATCCCAGCACTTCGGGAGGCTCAGACAGGTGGATCATGAGGCCAGGAGAACAAGTCCATCCTGGCTAACACAGTGAAACCCCGTCTCTACTAAAATATACAAAAAATTACCTAGGCATGGTGGCGTGCACCTGTAGTCCCAGCTACTTGGGAGACTCAGGCATGAGAATCACTTGAACCTGGGAAACGGAGGTTGCAGTGAGCCAAGATCACGCCACTGCACTCCAGCCTGGCGACAGAGCAAGACTCCATCTCAACAACAACAAAATATTTAGTATTCACCAAAGTCAAAGCATATTGTTACTTCCCCTATTCGTTAATTTTTTTCACCCATCTCAACACTTAATGGATTCTGCTAGGGCTAGAAGCCCCGAAGATAAATGAAGTGGGGCCCCACCCCAAAAGTTAATATCAAAAGAGACTGGATTCCTCAAGGGACATGGGAGAAGACAAACCAGAGACAAGGACAAAGGTCTCCTCTCCTCTGAATCACACTTTCATTTATGCAACAATTATTTATTAAGTACAAGCACACTTATTTCCTCAAGAATAAGACAGGTAAGTAAAGATACACTATAAAGATGGAATGAGATTAGGTTTTTAAAGTTTAGAGTAAAATAATTCTGTCAAGATAGTCTGAAGTACACAAATCTTTTGAAGGCTTTGTTTATTCTGATTATACTAAAGTACAGCTAATTCCCCTACTAGCTTAAAGATCCTAAGTGGGAAGCTGTGTAATAGCTCCAGGTGCTTAACCTGGCTACTCGCAATTTTATATTTCAAATTTGAATTCACGTCTCACTTTCAGCGACAGACACAGCCACTTTCTACTGCTGTAGAATTCCTAACATTGAGTGGTTCCGCATTACTCAGAGCAAAACGTGAATTCTCCAGTACGGTGTGCAAAACTGGACTGCGCTGGTCCCAACACCCTCATCTATCATCACCTCCTGCTCCACACTCCCTGTGCTCCATCCTGTCAACTACTCATCCTTCCCAACACGGCCTCTGCTAACAAGCCTGCCATCCTGCTAGGGCCAGGCGCCCTCTGTTTCAAATGCATTTTCCTTCTTGGCTTGCTCAGGAGTCCCGTCAGCTGCTAAAACCCAGCTCAAATAAATTCCACCTCTGCTGAAGGTTCCCTGCTTTATCACATAATGAAGCACATCTCCACAATAAAAAACATCTATTACTGCCAACAGTTACATGTGTACACAGCATCTTCACTAACTGTGATTTCTTCATTTGGATACGTGAGCTTTCGTAAGTCCTATAATTTAGGGTCTCAATAAGTATTTGCTGAATTTAACATATATTTTCTTGTCTCAGTAAAAAATGAATGTTTTCTTCTTTAAAAACCAAATTCTGCATCCATCTATTCAAAAAATTATTCCATATTCCTTTAAAGTTTCTCCTAACTGTACTAATGTGTAATGAAATATTTTCCAAATGTTTCTGTTAAAACTGTCTAATGAAACCAAATTCTATGCTGACATCTGTGAGAAACTACAAGATTTTGCTCTTTTGTCCTTCTCAACTTAATATTTTAAAATTCTAACTGTATAATTTTCAACCAACCCACATTAGTTATTATTTACAAAGGGCAGGACAATGTTAAGTTATTCCAGGGAGCATTAAGCATCTAACGTTCATAGTGAACTGTCAAATCAGACAGCAATATACATAAAATGGTTATTTGCTTCCACTTTGCCCGATCATCTGTTAGGTGAAGTCGTATCTCCTGTCCAATGCATAACAAAACTTCCCCTTCTCTACAGGATACAAATTAGCAACCTGGTACATCAAATTACCCAGCTGCAATGCACTATTGGAGTCCACGACAATATTCACACCTTCTTTTGCCATCTGGGAAAACTACCTTGAAAAGTGAGTTATGTCCTTGGCTAGCTTCATCAACTAGTCCACACACACACGACTCCTAATGTGTAACACTATTGCATTACATTTAAGTGACCTCACAACTGCCAAAAATCAAGTAGTAGCTCTCTGTCATTCTTCCTTCATAAGTACCTAATGACACTTTCAAAGGGTGAAGCATTATTGGTAGCTTCAGCAGGCTAAGTAATGTTGCATCCTCAAAACGTTGCATCCTTTGTCCCTGAAACCTGTGACTGCTACCCGATATGACAAAAGAGACTTTGCAGATGTAATTAATGACCAGGACACAAAGAGGCCATCCTGGTGGCTTCTGAATGTAACCCCATGTGCTCAATTAAGAGGAAGGCAGAGTGAGATTTGATGGCAAAAGAGGAGAAGGCAATGTGACCACAGAAGTGGAGACTGGAGTGATGTGGCCAGGAGTCAAGGAATGCTAGCAGCCTCCAGAAGTGAAAGAGGAGCCTCCATAGGAGCTTCTATTACTAGGAGCTAGCCCCGCTAACACCTTGATTTTAGTCCCTTTTAGTTACTTTGGGGCTGGGCTTGTGGCTCAGGCCTGTCATCCTACAACTTTGGGAGACTGAGGTGGGAAGATCACTTGAGCCCAGGAGTTCAAGACTAACCTGGGTAACCTAGCAAAAGCCTGTCTCCAAAAAAAAAAAAAAAAATCAGCCAGGCAGGTTGGCATGCACCTGTAGTCTCAGCTACTCGGGAGGCTAAGCCCAGGAATTCAAGGTTGCAGTGAGCTGTGTTTGCGCCACCGCACTCCAGTCTGGGTGACAGAAGGAAACCCTGTCTCAAAAAAAAAAAAAAAGTCATTTTGGACTTTGGGCCTCCCGAACTGTAAGAAAATAAATTTGTGTTTAAAAGTCACTAAACTTGTGGTAATTTGTTATAGCAACGACAGGAACTACACAAAAACTAATACAGTAATTAGACCCCAATAGTGTATTATATTAAAGAAAGTGAAATTATGCTTCGAATGTTTTCCTGAAAACACTACTTTTATGACCTGAACATGAAATTATTTATAGTATGTTACCATTGAAAATTTATCTGACATGATTTGAAACAAAAGTCGAATCAGTTTTGTATTACAACAATGATGCATTTGTCCTTTTCTGAAGGTCGTGTTTATAACACATTGCTTTTCAGTATTTCCAAAACATTACACACTTAATGCTGAAGATCTGAAAAACACAGAAATCATAATGGAAGAAAACATCCACAACCCAAATACATAATTTGGGGGTATACTTCCTGATTTTTTTACACATGCAAATGGCCCCTAATGCTATCTAGTTTCCAGTTACAGTAACTAAACTATCACATTAATGCTCTTTAAAAAATATATTTCCCAATTATTAAGAATTCACACATATTTGTCCATATTAGATCACTGAATCATCCTATCATCACTGTTTTAAGACAAAAATAAATCTTAGTACTTCTAGAAACTTCATCTCAAATAGCATCCCCATCCCCTGTGACTGACTTTACCTGTATAACATGCATTCTACTAAGCATAAAATGATTAAATTGGCTGCTGAAGTCAGAAGGAATTTTTAATAAATTTACACACAAAGAATTGTGACAACCATGTCTTGATCCAATATGAAAGTTTTTTAGATGTTGAACCCCCATTAAAAATTATTCCAGAACTGTCCCCCAAAACAAAACAGAGTTCTAAAATGGACAACAATGCCCAGAAATTGCCAGAACGTAAAAACAAGCACATAGACATGATTTAAAACTCAGACACTGAGAATAAGATTATTTGGTGACTTCTTTGAAATCAAGATGATACAAACGTCAATACCTATGACAGAAACTCTGCATGTAGTGAGACATGGCAGATGCCACACAGATACACGAGAAAGGGACAGTGAATAACGGAGAAAACTCTAGAGAGGAACGAAAGGAAGGAAGAAATTCCAGTCACGGGTTGAGCATCTCACAGATTCCTAAATGAACAAGAGTGGAAAGCCCACAACAGATCTCTGCTAAATATTACTCTCTGTATCACATGATTATTTCTAAATTGACTGCCCAGTAAAACACATATACTTCCCATCTGATACTATGAATTCAGGCATCTTCATGTAAAAACATTTTTAGATATTGTCACACGTAATTATACAAACTTGGTGAATGTCAACTGTCTCATGCAGTCTACACTTGTCTGTGGTCAGCAGCCCAGACAAGACGCACCTCAGAGAACATGGCGTCACTCATGCTTAAATCTGTACTTGTATACTCTGGGAACGCACCAGAGACCTGTAAAGGACTTCCAGAAGAAAGGAGGCCGATTTAAGGGAGGAGAGAAGATCCAGGGCACATGGAATATTACTTTTTTTTTTTGGAATATATTCTTAAATCTGTTTAATTCTCCAAGGAGCAAACCTAACTTGCCCCCATCCTCTAGCTGCCCAGAGTTCATCATTCCCCAACTCTGTTTCAATGGAAAAACAAAATCGTAATCAGGACTGGATTCCCCTGGAAGGAAAACGCAGAGCCAAGGGCTACAAAGATTTCTGTTGCAGACAATTCCCAATCTAGGGAAAAGTCTTGAGTAGGAACTGTGGTGAAGTGTGGTCTGTTTTGGTCGGCCACTCCCGTGATAACCCTCAGAAACATTATAACCCACAGTCAAGCCCTGTGGCAACAAGTAAGGAAGAAACTCACCTGTTGTTCAGACAGCAGCTGCTCCTGTGAGCTGAAGACTGAAATGTTAAATTCCAGCTTCTGAGAAAATCAAGCAATGTCAGAAAGAAAAAAAATGAGGGGACAGAAAAGAGGAGTGCAGGTAGATATTTTTAAAAAACACAAAAAACTAAAGGTTGACCTCAGAAATACAGATATTACAAATGTTCCTTCCTATTTTTCTATTTTATTAATATAGAGCAAGTTTCAGGTCTATACTTCCTATCATTTCATAATCTGGAAAATGGATCTACTGTGCAATAAGCTTTAAAAATGATTATGCAGTTACATATGGCTTCATCACAAGATCTTATTCATGCACTCAAACTTCAAAAATAGCTCGCAATAGGAATAACTGGTGTATTCAACAATTACATAAATAAATAATAAAAATGTCTCATTAAGGACACCAGTATTAGTTCCCTAATCAGTAATTTTTTTCCCCTCATTTGATGAGGGTAGGGGTAGAGATGTATAAAATTGGTGAGGCTGCTAACTATTCAACATTAGTCCCTCCAGAGTTAAGGGTTCTCACATGAAACTTTATGGGGGCCTCCGTTCAGGTCTTAGAGTAAAAGTAAATTGGAGAAAATCATCCAGAACCCATCAACACTCTTAAAAATACACACATCTGTCCATGGACGGCCTTAATATGTAGCTAGGTATATGAGTTATGCAGATATCTAACAGAAAGAAACTCTGCTCTGCACTATTCTGGGTGACAGCTCTGATGACATTCTTCTCTCCCCACAGAGAAGAAACTATAAATAGAACCCTAAACATCATGTGCCACATATCAAAGAAGGAGATACAGAGTATTTTTGGAATACAAATACACTAAAAGCTTTAGTAAAATGAAATGAATAATGTCAATGACAGACATTATTCTACAAAGATAAGAACTTTTTAAAAAGAAATATGGCCCTTAATCAGAGATGATGTAATGACATATCAAATCAATGTCACCACCCCAAGAAAAGTCATCTCCTACCGCACAATTACCCTACCATTCTCAGTGGAAGACTGTCCTTTATTCATAAAAGCTATTAACACTTTATCTGGACTTCTTGGCACTAGTGTTAACTATTTTCTACAGCATTCTATTTTATAATTTTGTATTACTGCCACAGACACCTTTCTAAAATACAACCTGTTCATAATGTTCTTCTGTAGATAATGGTTCAGTGTCTCCTCCCTCTCACCAACTTTAAACCTACCTCCTTGACAATGTTTATCTGGTGTGCCTGCCAGCCCCACCAGATACCTTTTATTCCCTTCTTCTCTCCCCTCCATGCCTGTCTAGAAGGCCACCTTCCCCTAGTTATTTCCTACTTGTCCTGCAGGACAACTGGAATGACTCTCTGGGAAATAGCTGATCTTCCAGGCTCTATAGGGTGAGCTTTCCAGTACTTCCTTGTATAAACCTGTATCATGATACCTACCATTCAGGTTTGTAAATCTTTACTTTTCTGTACCCCTTCTAGACTATGAACAAGGACCCGATGAAGGGTAGTTGCTAAAATCTTGGCTGACTCTAAAGGAGGTGCTAATTGCCTCACACTGAAATGAGGGTGAGAGGTGACATGGAAAATTTCATATAAAGGGTGACTTTGGAATTGGATCTTGAATGATGAACAAT
This sequence comes from Cacajao melanocephalus, assembly GCA_963573385.1. Lineage (NCBI taxonomy): Eukaryota > Metazoa > Chordata > Mammalia > Primates > Pitheciidae > Cacajao > Cacajao melanocephalus. Next base: position 45,914 of record CAUYLG010030390.1, on the reverse strand, counting down.
AGTTTTCAGATGTACAACAGACCGAAAGGGCATTCAGATCAAAGAGAATCACATGGGCAAAAGAAACATGAAAAATCACATTTTGCAGGCATGTATGTATGTGCTGATATGTACATCCATCTTCCTAATTACTCTCCTTCTGCAGTGGTGAAGGTGATATCTATACCACCAAGATAAGCCTAATCAGCCCAACTAGGCCACAAACTCATTCGGAGCAATGGTCATTTCTATGTGCCTTCCCCACAGGCAAAATATAGACATAACAACCTATGCGGACCCATCCCTATCCAGCACCACCTAATACATACGTTATAAAGAAATTACACTGAAGTAATTATCATGAATTTAAATCCCTGTTCACCCAAGGAAAAAAGGTTCCTATTTGGTGAAAAACAGACATTTGAGTTAACCTGTTGGAGTCCTAGGTAATTAGGAAACTACTAGGGGAAACAGTCCTATTACTGTCATTCCTTTTAACCAATCTTCTATCCTACAGGATGAAGTAAATAAGCCAGGGAGGTAAGCTGCAACATAAATCAGGCAACTGTCACGAGTCTCTTTCTTTAATATTACAAAATTTAGGGAGAGAAACCATTCAGATTACTACAAAGAAACATTTAAAATGAGCTCATTAAATGCAAATTAAGACAGAAACACTGAATAAGCACTGGGCTACAATTAAAGGCTGAAAAAACAGCAGGTAAGAAACAATTTTCATTGATCAAAGAACTAAAAGCTAACAGAATCAAGTATTTTGCATTAAAACTGCTTTCATGAATATGAAGCATTTCAAAGTAAGAACTCTTTTTTTTTGCATTTTTCAAAAAAGCTTTGGAGGTAGGAATTTTGATTTACATATCTTTATACAAAATACTTTCACTGTGTCATTTTCAAGCAATGAAGCTATGAGGTTTCAAAAAATGCAGACTGCAAAAACATCCTCAGAAATAGAGCCAAAACTGTAAAGGGCACTGGGTCATTCTAGAGCCTTTGGATCCAAGGAAGAATAATTATATAATTACATAAAATCTTCTATGCAAAACAATAGAGCCTATTTTTGACACAATTTTCCCTCATCATAAACAGAAGCTTTGGGGTACTTAGGCATAGAGTTGGTTTTCATCAACTTATTAAAATGGCAGGGCAAAGAGCAGTACACAGTATTTTCAACTAGAAATACAAATTGAGACTCTGAAATTCACTGCACACAAGCTTGAAAACAAATATGTAGACGTATGGGCAAATAGTGAAGTTGGAATGTACGTTCCTGATGGCAAGGGACTGTTTCTGTCGTGTTCCCTCTTGTTTCACTGGCACCTAGAGCAGTCCAGGACACACAGCAGCTGCTGGAATCACTGGATCTGCTTTTGTGAAACTGACGCATTATAAGATGAGAATGGGAAGTTTTCTTCATATGTTAATTTGAAAAGTTAAAAGATGCTGCTTTTTATCTGTGAAGAAGGCAAAAACAAAAAACCTTTGATGGAGGAAATAGGTACTCTCATACACACTGAAAGGGAGGGCAGGGCCACCGAGAACAGTTGTGCAGCTTGTATGCTGAAAGGCACTGCACATGGGGTGAGAGAGAGGTAGGGGACTGGAAATCCAGTAGGTGCTCCGCTAGTGAAAGCTGAGTCAGTCTCAGGAAGAATGCCTTTTGGAATTTTCAGCCCTGAAAGATAGGGCAGCTCTTTATACCATGTTGTATTAGAAGATACTTTAGATAGGCTTGTAAAAATGGGGCAATTTTTTAAGAGAAATTTGGAAATATCTAGCAAAATTTAAAATCTACAAACTCTTTAACTCAGAAATTGTCATAAGATTTTTATTTTACATCTATGCTTACATATGCAAGTAAAACGATATGGCCACAAACATTTCTGATAACAGCTGTTTGTAAACCTAATGAGTGCTGATTTATTGGTATTTTCATAATTAGTGTATTCCATAAAAGACCGGGCAGGAATTACTGTGGAGTGGATCTGTACCTGCAGATCCGTAAATTCTCAAAGAGATGCTAAGTGAAACAAGGTACAGAAGAGACTATGTTCCAACGACTGGTTTCTGTCAAGCAAAAATCTTTAAAGTATAAGACACTGAATGTGTATTTCAATACTGACAACATGGTTGTATATATAACCACGCACTCTAATATCTACTGTTACTCAAATACCTAAACCCAGTTCTACAGAACATTTAGAATAAACCACAAATATCACCACTAACATTCCATTTTAAACACAAAGAACTGTTCATTTTTTAAAAAGTCAACATATATTTTCAATAGAGGTACCAAAAATTACATTTTTCTAAGTTAAATTCTTTTAAGCATTTTTATTCTGCTTTATATTATCCTGAAATCTTTCTCCACACTTTACACAAGGCCATATATATATATATATATATATATATTTTTTTTTTTTATTAGACAGAGTTTCGTTCTTCTTGTTGCCCAGGCTGGAGTCCAATGGGCTGATCTCAGCTCACTGCAACCTCCACCTCCTGGGTTCAATCGATTCTCCTGCCTCAGCCTCCCGAGTAGCTGGGATTACAGGCATGCACCACCGCACTCAGCTAATTTTATATTTTAGTAGAGATGGGGGTTCTTTATGTTGGTCAGGCTGGTCTCAAACTCCAGACCTTAGGTGATCCGCCCGCCTTGGCCTCCCAAAGTGCTGGGATTACAGATGTGAGCCACCATGTCCAGCTCACAAAGGCACAATTTTTAACGGACTTTAACTAAATTATGTTTCTGTAGCTGCCTGGGTCAGGATATCCAGTATATCAATCACAATCCAGGTGGGAAATGTAAGTATTTTTGAAATAGTCTTCAAACCAAGAAGAGAATCTTTGGTTTTGAGAAAGTCAAAGGAAGGTACATTTCATTAGCAGTGAGGTCACAGTTAGTCCTGTTTATTCCTATTCTACTAGGAAACCCATCTTTATGTTTTTCCTTAAAGTAAGCCAGAATTTAAATAAAGTGGCAGAGTATTATTTGCATTAAGGCGAGTGTAGCACTTAGAGAAAGTATAGGTCTGAAAGAAGCTTCGAGAAACACTCTTACCTTTAACAGAAAAACAATCACAGAGACATACTATTAACATTTTGATCTCCAACTGATCACTGGGTAAAGTCTATACTGTCTTTCCTGGCTCTGAATTTTCTTCACAAAAACACAAAACCCATCACTCCAGGGCTTCCTTTTAATCGTTTTCACTTTCACCTACCTTTAGCACTGTTCACCACACCTAAATCCCAAACTGGCCATTCAGATGTTTACTGAAATGTGTCTAATGAGGCTGGGTGTAGTGGCTCACACCTGTACTCCCAGCATTTTGGAGGCCAAGGCAGGAGAATTGCTTGAACCCAGGAGTTTGGGACCAGCCTGGGCAACATGATGAAACTCCATCTCTACAAAAACTTAAAATAAAAATTGGCAGGCATGGCACACACCTGTAGTCACAGCAACTCAGGAGGCTGAGATGGGAAGATGACTTGAGCCCAGGAATTGGAGGTTGCAGTGAGCTGTGATGGCGCCACTGCACTCCAGCCTGGGTGACAGAGCCAGAACCTGTCTCAAAAAAAGAAGGAAAGAAAAAAACAGAGGTGTGTCTAATTTCAGATTTAGGCAATGCAACTAGTTGAATAAAATAATTTATTGCATATTGTCCACGATTTTATATGCAAGGTACATTTCCTAAGGAAGGCAGGCATGGATTTACTCATTTATGTTGTAATGCACACTTACTTGCACTATTTAAAGCAACAGCTGGAGTAAGAGAAAGAACACTTTTTTAAAACCAACCTTATATTCTCCATGTCATTACCAATAATTGATAACTGTTTAATCATCAACTCCAAAGATCGTATTTCTTCCTTCTTGGAAGAAGAATTCCAGATAAAACTAAACAGAACTGCCCAAACATATTTCACCCTAATAAAGTTATTTATATAACTTATTAGGTAATAATTTATAACTGAGTAATGTTCTTTAGATCTTAAGTGCCTGTCTTCATATACCTTTACAATAAATTTGTTTCTCTTAAAATTATCTGTGCACTAGATTAAGTTGAATTAAAATAAAATGTGTTTAACTGTCTTCAAAATAAGATACAGGCTATTTTCTTCCTGTAAACTACTGACAGCACGGATTCTGCAAAACCTCTTCTACTTGGTTTTCTGATTCAGTTCAGATTTGTGATTACAAGTCAAACTTACGTAAACGTTACCTAAAAAAAGCTCATGAAAACTCATAAAATTTATAATTTTTTCATAATTTGATAACTTTCAAGTCATTCACCAAAAGTCAGACCACCATAGGAAGGGAAGAAAAGTTGAACAACGTTCTTGTTTTACCACAGAGACAAAGACAATGCCAGTCACCTGACCTGAGTCTCCCACTGATGGGTAGAATGTTTACATTTTAACAATAACTTCATAAAAGCAGATGTAAGAAGTGTTTTCAGTGCATAAAGATTATGTATTTTATAAATCCACCTTTCATATTTCTTCTGGACAGACTGCATCTGACTCCGAACGTACTTACTGCAATCCAAACTGTTTTTTAAGTGTCACTTACAAAACAAGCTCACTAAACCCTCCATACATTACGTGGAGAAACCTCCATAATAATGACATCCCACATAGCATTGTTTCCTAAACATATGGTGCATTTCCATTAATTTTCAGGGATAGCCCCTAAAGCAACTTTTGGCTTAAGAACCCTGGAAGACATGACCTTTGCTCATCTCACACTTCAAGGGTTTATGAACAACTCTGATAGCCACTAAGTTTCGTTTACAAAATTGCACCTCGGTCATTCTGGGTTTTCCCAAAAAAATCGTAATTTTGCAAAAGGCAGAAGATGTAATCTCTGCAATTATTTACTCTTAATTTTTCTTTCACCTCAGACCTTCAACGAGAGGTTGAAAAGGAAACATCCGAGGGGGCAAGAAGTTTAGATCCACCTGGAGGAGTTTCTGTGGCGCCTAACCATCCTCACCAAGTGCCTTCCATTAGAGTTTAATGTTTTGCTGGGGTTTCCTGAAAGAGCCCCACAGAGAGTGGGTCTCCACGGGTCCTGAACCGCACGACTACCGCCGACCAGGGGATGGAGGAAGGCGAGGGGCGGCGGCGGGGGGAGGGCCTCGGGACCCTGCACGGTCGGGGGACCGCGAGCGAGGAGCCGGGATGTGGGGCCGCCTGGCGTCCCCGGCGACGCTGTCTTCTCGGTAACGCTCAGAGCGGGGGCGGACGGGCAGGCGGGCGGGGGCTTGGAACACACACACTGGGGCCCCAGGCCGGCGTCACTGAACTGGGGAGCCCGGCGGCGCGGGCCGGGGTAGGCACGGGCACTTTGGCTCCGTCACTGACAGTTGGCACCGGGGGTCCCGGTCAGCCGAGGCGGGGCGCGGGGCGGCGCAGAGAGGCTGTACCTGGCAGGCACCCACGTACCTATCATGGTCACTGGGCAGGTGGCGGTGGCGGGGCAGGCAGGGACCCGCGCCTCCCACCAGCGGCTCTCCAGAGTTAAATCGTCCAGGCCTCCCCGCCCCCGCGCCCGGCCCTAAAAATGCGCACGCGCGGACGGTACGCGGCCCGGGGCCTGCTGGGAGTCGTAGTTTTAATGCGTAGTTTCTCCTCACGTCGCCTCCCCCTGTCCACCACCGCCGCCCTTTCCGGCTTCAGGCCCAGGAAGCGTACGTCACGGGAGGGGTAGGGCTATGCGCCCGCACTGTTGACCAGTCGCTTAGCAACCGGGAGGCTTACCTTTGGAAGCTTGTTGCAGCTCTAGCCACGGTCCTGCCCTCTTCCCGCCCCGCCCCTCCCCTAAACTCCCTTCACCTAGGAGCTGCCAAACATCTGGATCAACCTGGGCACTACGAGGGGTTGAATTTCTACCATTAACGCGCCTTTTGACATTTTTTTCCCGACCTCCTGCTCACATCCGTAAAACCCACTGATTCTTTTACTACACTTTTTATGAGAACAAGATATTTTCTAGGAAGATGGTGGCAGAAAAAGAGACCCTGAGCTTAAACAAATGCCCAGACAAGATGCCGAAGAGGACCAAGCTGCTGGCACAACAGCCACTTCCGGTGCACCAGCCTCACTCCCTGGTTTCTGAGGGCTTCACAGTCAAAGCCATGATGAAAAACTCAGTCGTAAGTGATCTTTCTGAATTAAATGCACTCGCTCCGAATCAGGGGACACGAGATTTACAGAGGTTGGCCAGCCCTAGGATGGGCTTTGAGCCCATGCCCTGGGTGGTGTTTGCCAAAAATGACAATTAATTGGCAAGTAGCAGACGGTACCCCACAGCGTGTGGAGGGCAGGCTAGGTTGTTAGAATCTTGGGCAAATGATGTACTCTGCCCATTTATAAGCACCTCCCTGATAACTCACGGTTTCCGCTATTTACACCAGGAAAAAAATCCCCTTTACTTACTAATTCCTAACTATTCCCACTCAGCAAAGAGCCTTATAGTAGGTGAGTTCTTAGAAATCATAAACTCTTGCAAAATTTAACATGAGCTGATATACAACTGAGAAAATAAACTCATTAAGTAATCTATAATAAGAAATTTCTTCTTTTCAGCCTAGGAAATTTTAGAATACCCCAGCATTTACTTTTACAACACTTGTCTCTTACAAAATGATGTCAGCTTGTTAGAGTATTTGGAAGCCAACTTAATATGTGTTTCCTGATAGGCCTTTTTAGATGATGTGCTTTAAACGATACAAGCTTTAGCTCATGTATCTCTGCTATTAATACAATTCAAATTTGTCTCTATTATTTGTAGTAATAAAAATAAAATATCCTAGATATCATTAGAGAAAAAAGATTTAAAATACATAAAAATATTTTAGATATCTGCATGATAGTGTATTTTTTTAAAACCTTCCTATTTTTTAAATAGCTTTACACGTGGTATGCTGAGCCAGATTTTGCTACTGAGTAAGCACCGGTCTGGGAATGAGGCATTAAATAATAAATGCAGCTTTGAAATCTGTATAATTTACAACCTGGGAAGATCTGAGTTATTGCATGACAATTCATTACGTTAAATGAATAGTGTTGTTTTCCAGTGTCACATTATTTCTTTTGCTTATATGTTGCAAACCTAATACCTTATTCCTAAACTACATACTTAAAATACATGAATGAAACAGATTACCTATAGACCTCTAGGCCAGATTCGCATGCAACTGTGCAAAATGATATCCTAATTATTAGAAAATATGTCAGGTGATTTATAGTAGTTAAAATTCTTGGAAATAGACTAAATTTCTGATTGTTGTAACTAATTCTTTTTCATGGAATTTCACATAAATTGGTTCTCATAGGAGTCAAGACGACTCATTTATCAGCAATACCAAAACCATTCAAGTTAATCATTTAGTTTTTCTTCTACACAATATTTACAATTTTGGTGTTTTTTAATGTTATACTTTAATATCACAAGTATTTTTTAATACAGGGTTCTCCTGTTTTTTCCTAAACCTGCCTTCATAATTCTTGTATCAGGTTAATTCTTTAATATAATCTTACACCTAAAGACATAGTTCTGCAAAATCTGATGTTACTGTATTGCCAAATGTAATTAATATACCAAGACTTAAAAAATTGATTATGAAGCAGCTTCTTTATAAACAATTTACTTGAGATCCATTATCTTCTTTTTTTTTTTGTTCTAAAGGAAAATCTCGTGTTGGCAATACCTTTCTTGCCATTGGAAATCATAATTCTTAAATGCATACATTATCCATTCATCTATTTATTCAGTCAACAATTCTCTCTCTCTTTTTTCTTAATACCGAATACTTTCTAAGCACAGTTCTGAGGATTTAAGATCAGCAAAACAAAGTCTCTGCCCTTAGTACTCCAGGGAAAACCAAAATAACAATCAAATCTTGATAAAAGAAAGCTAGACAATACTGTTTATACAAAATAACTTCAGTGGTATAGAAAATAAAAATTTTCAATTTCATAACCAATAATTACATTTCACCATTTTTATCTTTAGCAGTATAGACTTTTCAGCATTGTAAAGTCAAAATATCCTCATCTCTTTCTGAAGGTGTATTTCTATTCAGGATATGTATGCCAATTTTTAGCTTTTCTTAATTGCAACCTCATGCTCCAAAGCCTATACCCTCCAACCACTTTTCCAGTTAGATAAGTCACCTTCCAATGCTCTTCCACCTAAAACATGAAGAACTGTTTATATCCTAAGGAGTTATACAGAGACTCCTGATATTTTTTTGAGTGCAATAGTGATACAAATACATAAAGTTGATCATAAATACGTTTCATCAAATGGACCGTGCAAGCAGAAATACTTATTTAAACAGTAAGTCTGGATATGAGCATGCAAAATTATTGAAAAGGTAATAAATGTAAATGGCAAATTTTTAAATATCTCAATATCAAATATTGTTCTTCTATAGAAAGTAGACTTTGTTTCCATGAAATTTTTGTTGCATTCTTTAAGAAAAGCATCACAAAAGCCCTGCAATCAAATATTCAAATTAACATTTTTATAATGCTTGCCTGTAAAGAGTTATAAGAGATACACAATTTGAAGATTTCATATAGTTCATTTTCCTTTTAAAGGTCTTGTTTGGAGTGTGATAGAGCCCATGACCAGAGACTAGTAACCTAGCGTTGTGTGGTCTTCATCTTGCCAGGTGCTTTCTGTGCTAAACCAGCTTATCATGAAACAAATTAGAAAATCGACCCAGGGTTATAGTGACAGAGAAGTTGAGTTCAGCCTAAGCTTTCTGTTACAGCTTTCCTTCTCAGTAGACTATGGATGCTTTATGCTTAAAGTTTAGGGGAATGGAATAATTTTTTTTAATATTAAAATTTTAGTATTCCTATTCCAAAAGTCTGAAACCTGAAATGGTCCAAAATATGAAAGTTTCTGAGTGCTGACATTACACTAAAAGGAAATGCTCTTTTGAGCATTTTGGATTTCAGATTTTTGGAATTAGCATGACAACCAGTATATAATACGGATATAGTCAGCCCTTTGCATATGTTCTGCCTCCATGGATTCAACTAACCTTGGATTGAAATGTTAGGGACAAAAATTTTATCTGTATTGAATATGTACAGACTTTTTATTTATAGCAATTATTCCCTAAACAATACAGTATAGCAGCTATTTACATAGTGTTTATATTGTTTTAGATATTATAAGTAATATAGACATGATTTAAAGTATATGGGAGGAAATGTGTAGGTTATATACAAATACTATGCCGTGTTATATCAGGGACTTGAGCATCTGCAGATTTTCGTATCTGCAGAAGTTCCTGGAAGTAATTCCTCATGGAGACTGAGGGACAACTCTATTCCAAATTTGAACAAAAAACAAAAACAAATCCAAAAGACTTCTGGTCCCAAGCGTTTCAGATAAGGTATAGTTCAAACTGTCCTTTACATGTATAATGTGTTTTATATATACCAATCATGTATTCATTTAGCACGTAGTGATAATCATCAATATTTATAAATTGTATATTAAAATATTAATTTGGCTGCTTTAACAGAGACCAAATAACCATAGCTTAATTAAGATGGAAGTCGTTTCTCTCATATTAGAAGTTCAAGTTTGTAGGCAATACCAGAAGGGTGGGCAGCACTTCCCCGTGAGGTAGGTTCAGGGGCATAGGAGTGTGTTTGTGCTTTCCAGCCTATAAAATGACATCTGAGACAAGGTGTGCTCAAGACCACTAGGGTCAGACACCTGCCCTCAGGAAGGTGGAAAGTGGAAGCAGAGAGCTTCCCATTATGGGCACCACCCAGACACAGCACCCCAGTTTCATTCTTATCCAACTGGCCAGAACTTAGTGTTACACCTATACGTTCCCTTTTTGCAAAATCCTATTAAAGCTTGACTCGTGAAGCAACTCCCACACCCACATACCTGTCTCTTCAGGAAAAGGATGAAGAAAGCTATGTAGTTCCCAGAGAGCATCATCTCTAACACTTGCTTCAGGTGGGGGAGAGAAAAATGGGTACAGAGCAACCTGCAAGAATGAGGCATGAAGAAATGAAGAGCAAGCAGCTTGATTATGAGGGCATGTCCCAGAAACAGCAATCCTCATTCCTGCTCAAATCCATTGCCAAAACCTAGCCTTACAGCCACAGCTAGTGCAAGAGAGGCTGGGACATGTAGTCTTTAACTGGTAGCTCTGTGTCCAGTTCAAACTTGCAATGTTTTATTACTGTAGTGAAGGAATATTGGAGGATAACTAGAAGTGTCTGTTATCCAGCGCTAAATGTGCTATATTATTAGTGAAGAAAAAGAGGGAGACAAGTAAAATAATTACAGTACAAATAAGTAGATATCTCTGGTAGAGAAGTACTAATGACGACGGGACCAAGTGGCAATAAACGAATGGGGGCCCTCATAATCTTTTGTCTAGGTTTGTACAATGTCTTCCACCCATCAATTGGTTGACTCCCGCAATCAATTATCAGTATGATTACACTAATCTTTCCGGTACAATGTTCTGCTCCTATCACTACTCAGAGCTTTTGGAGCTTCCCAATTCTTATGGAAAAAAGTCATGATACTTCCCAAGGGCCAGCAATGTCTTCTGTGGTCTAATCCCATTCTGTGGTTTTATTTTTTTACTTTAAATTTTTTTAAAACATTTTATTGCATTTTAGGTTTTGGGGTACATGTGAAGAACATGCAGGATTGTTGCATAGGTACATACATTACAATGTGGTTTGCTGCCTTCCTCCCCATCACCTATATCTGGCATTTCTCCCCATGTTATCCCTCCTCAACTCCCCACCCAACACTGTCCCTCCCCTAGTTCCCCCACACAGACCTCAGTGTATGATGCTCCCCTCCCTGTGTCCATGTATTCTCATTGTTCAATACCCGCCTATGAGTGAGAACATGCAGTGTTTGATTTTCTGTTCTTATGTCAGTTTGCTGAGAATGATGGTTTCCAGGTTCATCCATATCCCTACAAAGGACACGAACTCATCGTTTTTTATGGCTGCATAGTATTCCATGGTGTATATGTGCCACATTTTCCCTGTCCAGTCATCATCTCTCGCTGTTCTCATTTGCCTCCATCAATCTCAACCCAGGAAATAAACTCGTGTTCTTTATTTTTTGTGTTTCTGCTTATGTTTTTCCCTTTGCTCGAATGTCCTTCTCCCTCCATATACAAATTCATTCTATCATTAGGTAACACGTATCTGTTGATCACTGACTATGTGCAAAGCACTGTTTTAAATGCTAGGAATTTAGTAGTCAGCAAAAGATAGAACACATGCTGTCAAGAAGCTTATATTTTTGTGGCCAGCAAAATGCCAACTGCTTTAAGAAGACTTATAATTCTCCCTCCCTGTCACCCACATAGAAAGTTATCCTTTATTCATTGTGTTCTACTTTGTATTACGGTCATTTCTGCTCATGTTTTATCTCCTTATGTAAATTCTCTATAAAGGCGGAATCCACATCTAAGTCATTTTTTAATCCTAACCAGAATTTAACAGTGTACTCAATAAATACTTGATGAATGAAGGAAAGCAATTCTACCCTTTCTTCTTATCTCATATTCTCCCACTTTCTTCTTGTTGTAATTGTTATTTGTCTCTATTTTGAATTTTTTAAAACCAGCATCTCTAATTGTGGAGCCCAGAAAATCCCTTTAAAACTCGAGAAGGCTGAATCATGGCATTCTTCACCTCAACCCCTAAGGTGGCTCCCTGTCTCACTCAGAGTAAAAGCTAAGGTTCCTATACTGGGAAGGCCCTGTGTGATCTGGCTACCCTTGCTGCTTTATGTAAATGTGTTGGCACTGCCTCCTGAACTCATTTGGTGCCACATCTTTGCCCTTCCTGTTTCCTCTGCCTGAAATGCATTTTCCCCTCTATGTCATCATCTCTTGATGTTTCAAATTTCTGTGAAAAAATTAGTTATTCAGTAAGTCCCTTCCTGACTGCTCTATTTAAAATGTCACACCCTTAATAATCCTCTCCATCCCTACTCTGGCACTCCCATCTCCCTTCCCTGTTTTATATTTTTCCCTCTAATATTAATTTAGTTGAGCCTGTGTTTTCTTCTACCAGAGAGTAAGCCCTGGAAGGGCAGGAAGTTTGTTTGTTTTACCCACCGCTGCATCCTCACCTCAAGAAAAATTTCTGGCACATGGTAGCTGCTATTTATCTTGTTTTGATCAGTTAAATTAATGAATGACTATATTTTATACTACAATTAGACAATCATCTTCAAATTAGTGGCTTCAGAGAAAATTCCAATGATGTTATATAGATATTAAATCTAGAAATTAGAATAATTTGCAATCGTGTTATGCAATACTATAAAAGTTATACATGTTCATTGAAAAATAAAGTGGTTTGGCTTAGAAAAGCTTTTTCCTAAGATGATGAGAAAAAATTTAGTTTTCTTTCTCCTTGATTCTGTTTTACTTTTAATGTTTTATTTTGGAAGTTTGCTTCACCTTAAATCATTTTGGTTTAGGAAGGCATGAATTTTGACTTATTTTCCCTAAATGGCCAGATAATTGTTACATGACCCTCTATAAACTTAAACTAAAATATATCAAATATCTTCCTATTAAATTTAGGACTTCCTATTCAATTTAAATAATATATGAATGCTATGTTTTTATCATTTCAAGTAACTACTAATAATTGATTACTTAATGTCATATATTCATTCTTTAATATGTAATAGGACTAATCATCTTTATTCTATTTGGCTTTTCCAACCAATTTTATGAAAAGACAGGGTAGACTATGTTTTTCCACTTAATGTATAAATCTCAAACAATGTAGTATTTTGCGGTTGTTTAGGGATACTTATTAACAGACAGAGCAAGGACTGGAACCTAGATTTCTAGGTTTTTCTTACAACAGTTCTCTCACATATTGTAATTGAATTACTTGGTGAATATTAAGCCAAACACACTGACGCAACCAACACCCAAATCCAGAAACATTGTCAACACCACAAAACCCCATCTGTCTCTTTCTGGTCACTACCCAGCACACCTACACACTAACTTTATTCTGATTTTGGCCAACAGACTAGTTTCACCTGTTTTTGTACTTATCTACATGGAATCATAAAGTATGTAATTGTTTTGGGTCCAGTTTCTTTCATCAACATTCTGTTTGTGAGATTCACCCACATTGTTGCATCCAGCTATGGTTGTAAATAAGTCCTTCATGTTTATTACTGTTATTTTTGTGGATGTACCGTAATTTACTTATCCATCTCTTTGTTGATGGGTATTTGTGTGACTTCCAATTTAGGACTGTTACAAACAGCATTACTAGGAAAATTCTTACATTGTTTTTGGAGAACATATCTGCAAAGGACCGAGGGCGTATTTCTGGGAGCAGAATTGCTGGACCTTAAGTCATGCATGTTTGGCTTTAATAACTAAATCAAAACTGTTTTCCCAATTGATTTTTCAAATTTAAAGTCTTTCCAGCACTATGTGAGAGTGCTGTTTGCACTACAGTCTCACCAATAATTAGTATTTTTTATTCTGCATTTTAAGTATTCCAGTAGGTATATAATGTTATATCCTTGTTATTTAAATATTAATTTTATTGCAACTAATAAAATTAACAACTACTTCATATATTTACTGTCCATTTGGATATGCTTTTTATTGAAGCGTCTTTTTAAGATTTTTGACTGTTTTTCTCTTGGCTTGATTTTGCTTACCTATTTGTAGTGCTTTTTTCCATCTATATTCTAAAGGATATAAGGCATTTATCTAGTATTATATGTATTGCAACTACAGTTACCCACTCTGTGAGTTTCCTTTGCATTCTCAAGAGTGGCTTTTATTGCTCTTTTTAAAGTTACACACTTTGTGAAGAAAAATGATTACCTCAAACGTATTTGTGTATTTCCTTATAATGTATTCTTCGACCAATTTCAACTAGCTCACAATGCAATACATACACATTAAGACACCTGACTTGGAACTTGGAAAATAAATTGGAGTGATCAGAAACAAAATAAAGTAAACACTAGTGAAATGATTAAATAAAATGTAATTAAAGTAGAAAGCTTGGCCTAAAGAAAAGAAGCATCAATTTTGTCATTAATAAGGGTCAGTATATTTATCAATGGATGTTCAAATTTAATTCCGAGCTTCTTGGCATCCGTTGCTGCAAGGGGAACATTATGCACATCTCATTATCACAAAAGGAGAAGCCCATCAATCCCTATAGGGAACTGAAGGTTTCTCTACACTGAACTCTCTGAGAAATTGGTCATGTCACATTTTAAATACACGCAACATACCATATCTACATTTTTATTTTTTGCAAGAAATGCAGTGAAAATATCATCCACAAAAGATTTCAGTGAGGGCTAAGTACATGTTATTGAAATGTATCTCGGCAAATTGGATTTTGCATGATATCAAACTGTTGTAGTACGTAGGCTTAAATTGTTGTATATGTAGGCTTTTGGTGGTCCAATTTGATCTAGAAATGGAATTTACAGTGCTCACAGGAATGTGTAGATTGTATATATTTTAGTTATGGTTCTCAGTTCATTTCATGTCGGGAGCACGATAGCTGCTGTTTTTATAAGTTGGCAGGGAGAAAATGTGTAATATGATAAGAGCACAGAGCTGGACGAGCTGAAAGGGTCTAGGTCCAGGAAAGTTTCATGAAAGGAATCATGTTCAGTGAAATATAACAGTTGAGAAGGACCTAGGGGAGTGTACAAAGGCTGAGAAAGACCAGGCTCCCAACTGGTTTGGTGTTCAGTCTTATTTATTTTTTTTCCTAATTATGTTGCAAATTCTATTCATTATATACATGTTTAGAATTATTTAGATTGCATATATTTTTCTGGAGTATATTGAGTGTATACACCTACCTGTGTGTTTGGTATATATTGCAATGTGTATAATTATAATACTTCATTTGGATTTTGTGGATTCCTTCTAATATGCTAATATTTTACATGTTATTGAAAACTCATATGCATTTAAAAGATTCTCCAGGAATGCATGTACTGTTAGTAGCAAATTTGTTTACCTGCTATATCATATTCCATTGTGTAAACAAACTAGCTTTTTAGTTCCTTCTCATACTGAGGATCTATTAGGTTTCTCCACTGCAGTATTGTAACATCCTTTTGTAGGATTCCTTGTGCATGTAGGCCAAATTTCACCAGATTTGGAATTGCCAAAAAATGAGCTATAACTTCAACTTTAATAGAGTTTGTCAAATTTCTCCCCAAAGTAATGTATAAATATTTATATTGTGACTAACACCTAATGAGAATACTTGTTTTCAAATTTTTTCCCAAATCATAATTTGATGGTATCAGACTAAAATTTTTCCAATCTGAAGTATATGAAATATCTTGTTTTAATTTTGCATTTCTCTGAATACTAGTGATCATGTTTTCTTTTTATGGGTTTTTAGTCATGTAGCTTCCTTCTTCTCTAGTGTGCATATTCATAGCCTTTGCCCATTTTTTCTGTTACATTGTCTGTCCTTTTGTTATTGATATATAATTGTACTTAACACATTCTAGATATGGATAGTTTCTGGATATGAGATATACATATTTTCTTGCAGTTTGTAACTTGTCTTTATATTTATTTTTACATCTTTTTATTAATATGTAAATTTTAAATTTAACTCTAAGTATTTATATTTGTCACTTTCTTCCTTTACGGTTTTGGGGTTTTTTTAAATTTTTGCCTAGTTTCATAAAGTTTTTTTTTTTTTTTGGTCCTGACATTGTAAGCTTTCTTCTATGTGTTTTAGTCTTATAATGTCGACATATACATTATTAATTATTTAACTGCTAATTTATTTTTAAGATGAGATGTAAGGCTTTCAATTGATCTTTTCCATATGGAGAGCCACCAAGTCAGTACCATCTATGCATAGTAACTTAGTACTCTGTATTATGTCCCATTAGTCTGTTTGTCTGTCTCTGAACCAGTATCACGCTGCCTTTATTGTTGTAGCTTTACAAATTTTGTATTTAGTAAGATGAGTTCCCCCAATTTGTTTATATCATCTTTGACATTGTTGGTTTCTTACCATCTATAGCAGTTTTAGGATAAACTGTCAAGTTTCATGAAAATTTCTTTGGAGATTTTAACTAGAATTCTATTAAAGGTGCAGGATAGTTTGTGGAACAATATCAATCTTTTATATTCTTAATTTGCTAAGGGTGTTTTTCTTAACTGGAAGTAATATTGAATTTTATCAGACACTTGCTACATCTGTTGAGATGATTAGAAGGTTGGTTCCTCTTCAATCTATTAATGTTAATATAATGTTAATTATATGAATAGATATATTCTTATGCTAAATTATACTTACATTCTTTTACATTATTTAATCATGGTGTATTTAGCTTAAAAAACAAGCATAAATTATTGGTGTTTCTGATTTATCAGGCAGCAAAGTCCTTCCTAGTAATCCACCACAAGGTCCTTTTATCTTATCATCCAAGACCAGGTATTATTGCTAGGGTAGTGTCTTCAAGACCAGATATTATTGCTAGGGTAGTGTCTTAGTCAGTTGGGGCTGTCATAAAACAATACCACAGACTGGGAAGCTGAAACATTTATTTCTTACAGCTTTGAAGACTGGGAAAGTTCAAGGTCAAGGTACCACCACTTTGGTTCTTGGTGAGAGCTCTCTTCCATGTTTGCAGATGGCCACCTTCTTGCTGTGTCCTCACATGGCTTTCCTCCATACATGCTTATGAAGAGAGTCTCTCTCTCTCCACCTCCCTTTCTCTCTCATAGAGCCACTAATCCCCTCCCAAGGGCCTCATTCTCAAAACCTATTCTAACCCTAATTACTACCCCCAAAGTCCCATCTTAAAATATTGTCACATTAGGGATTAGAGCTTCAACACATGAATTTGGGGGAAGACAGTCAGTATCAGGTAAGGGATGGGATTGCTGTGTTTGGCTCATCTGTCAAGACTGGAAGAAGGACCTATCTCTTGGAGTTCTTGACTGCCAGAATGAAACAATATTTCTGTAAACTAAAAGAAATCAAAAACTTTCCTTTGGAAAGAAAACTAAATGTGGGTACCACATTTGTATTTTGCAAAACATATGTATTGGATTTTAATAATTTTTTACATACTCATTATTTATTTGTGGTGAGAACAATTAAATCTACTCTCAAATGATTTTCAAGAATGCAATACATTGTGATTAACTATACTCATCATGTTGTACAATAGATCTCTCAAATTTATTTCTCCTATTTAACTAAAATTTTATGTCCTATCAGCAACATCATCCCAATTACCCCATCTCCCAGCTTCTAGTAACCACCCTTCTACTCTTTGCTTCTATGAGTCTGGCTTTTTTAGATTCCACATATGATATGGTTTGGCTATGTCCCCACCCAAATCTCATCTTGAATTGTAGCTTCCTTAATTCCCACGTGTTGTAGGAGGGACCTGGTAGGAGATAATTAAATCATGGAGAGTGGTTTCCCCCATACTGTTCTCTTGGTAGTGAATAAGTCTCACACAATCTGATGGTTTTATAAGGGGTTTGCCCTTTCACTTGGCTCTCATTCTCTATTTCCTGCTACCATGTAAGACATACATTTCACCTTCCACCATGATTAGGAGGCCTCCCCAGCCATGTGGAACAGTGAGTCCATTAAACCTCTTTTTCTTTATAAATTACCCAGTCTCAGGTATGTCTTTATTAGCAATGGGATAATAGACTAATACAATATGTAAATGAAATTGTGTGGTATTTGTCTTTCTGTGCCTGGCTTATTTCACATGTATAAATATTCTCCAGGTTCATCATATTGTCATAAATGACAGGATTTCTTTTTTTTTCTCATTCCCTCAAGTATTTACTGTTTGTGTTACAAACCAATTATACTCTTGTAGTAATTTTAATCCTTCTCTTTTTTAAGGCTGAATAGTATTCCATTGGCTATATATACCACAGTTTCTTTATTCATTCATTGGCAGACACATAGGTTATTTCCATATCTTGGCTATTGTGAATAATGTGCAATAAACATGAGAGTGAAGATATCTCATTGAATACCAACTTCATTTCCTTTGTGTGTGTGTGTGTGTGTGTGTGTACATACACAAAGGAAATGAAGTTGGTATTCAATTTTCATTTGAATTTCAAATGAAATTGGTATTCAATATCCACTTCTATATATATCTCTATATCCACTTATATATATCTTTATATATATATATATCTAGACATATATATCAAAGAAGAAAGAATATATATATATCTTCTTTGATATATATATAAATAAATATATATCTCTCTATATATAGAAATATCTCTATATATAAATCTCTCTATATAAATAAATTTCTATATCTTTATATATATATGTTTATATATATATCTTTATATGTCAAAGAAGATATATATATATATATATATATATATATATATATACATATGAAGTGGAATCCAGCAGTTCCACTTTGTTATGTCAAAGAAGAAAGAAGTGGAATTGCTGGATTATATGGCAATTTAAATCTGAATTTTTTGAGGGACCTCCATACTGTTTTTCACAGCAGCTGCACCATTTTGCATTCCTGCCAACAGTGTACAAGGGTTCCCATTTTCCACATCCCCGCAAACACTAGTTACCTTTTGTCTTTTTGATAATGACAATTCTAACAGGTGTGAAGTAATATCTTGTTGTGCTTTTAAATTACAGTGCCCTGGTGATTAGCTCTATTGAGCATTTTTTCGTATACTTGCGGGGCATCTGTATGTCTTATTTAGAGAAATGTCTATCCAGTCCCTTTGCTCACTTTAAAAAAAGTTGTTCTTTTGCTATGGAGTTATTTGAGTTCCTGTTTTTCTTTTAATATTGTGGATAATTTTAAACAATTATTTTCATTGTAAAAGTTCTTATGTAGAGTCTTAAGAAAATACATAAAAGAGAGAAAAAAATAAATCTCAAATCTCATTTTTTAGCATTAATCACTCTTGAATTATTCCCACATCTCTACATGCTTTTTTTTTTGTAAAATTGGAGTCATATCATACATATATCATATTTTACATTTTAGTATGACCAGTATATTCCCATTGCTAATATATTTTATTAATTTTTTTCTCTTGATTATATTTATTTATACTTTGTTTTTCTTTATATGCTATTTCCTGAATTGGCATACTAATATTTCTAATTTTGATAATGGATTTCTTATTTCTACTTGCACATATTTTTTCTTTTGCTTTCCAAGATTAAACTTTTTTTACTGAGTTTTTGAATTATTTATTTAATGCCTCTTTTTAACAGTTTTATTGAGATATAATTCATAAATCATATAATTCACTCAGTTACAGTGTAAATGCAATAGCTTTTAGTTTCTTCACAGAGTTGCAAGTATATCACCACAATCAATTTTGAAACATTTTCATTATCCTAAGGAAAAAACCCTTTATTATCATCTACCAAATGGCTTATTAGTCCCAGCTCTAGGAAGCTATTAAGCTACTGTCTCTAGTAATTTGTCTATTGTAGACATTTCTCTTTTGAAATACTTTTATTTATAATAGAAATTATTATTCTTGTTATTTAAAAGATATTTAATTGTATTTTTGTTTCCTTCTCTTATATGGTTGTTATTTATGAGGACTTATTTTTCCTATTGGTTGGGGCTTTCTGATTTATAGTTTGATTATGATTTTTAAAAATACATTTGTTGTTTTATAGTTATGTAATTTGGTTTCTACAGTTTAAGCTGCTTGAAATTTATTAGAGTTTTGGTCTAGAGTAAGATCTTTTTCTAGAAAGGTTTCTATGAAAACTTGAAAAAAGACATTTTTTTGTCTGTAGTTATTCTGGATGATTAAATGCAGATCATTTGTGTCAGTGTGAAAGAGATCAGAGACATCTATATAAACATATTATTCCTGTCTGGGTATGGTGACTCACACCTATAATCCCAACACTTTGGGAAGCCAAGGTGGGAGAATTGCTTGAGGCTAGAGTTCAAAACCAGCCTGAGCAACATAGCCAGACCCCCTCTCTAAAAAAAATTAAAAATAAGTTGGGTGTTGTGGCACATAGCTGTAATAACAGGCGCTTGGGAGGCTGAGGTAGGAGGATTGCTTGAGCACAGGGGACCAAGGCTGCAGTGAGCTGTGATCATCACTGCACTCCAGCCTAAGCGACAGAGTGATACCCTGTCTCTTAAAAACAAAGTGTTAGTATTTAATAAATATAAGTTATGTAGAGTAAGAATTTGGTCAGTCTTAGGCATATTTGAAATAGGTACATAGTTTTGGTATTCCCTTCTATTTCTTTTCTATATCCCCATTTAGTAGTCCATAAAGAATTGTTTAAAGATTTTAAAAACGTGACTTACTGCGAAAAATCAACCAATATCATGTAATGTTTATGGCTTTTGTAATTTTGATCAGTAAGTAGAAAATGCAAAAGAAAACAAGTTATAAACAATAATCAGAAAACAATGAAGAAAATGCTGTCAAAATGTATTCTTTTGTCTTTCTCTAACTATATCACAGAACCTAGCAAGTTCATGTTTTAGGAGCTCTGAAAATGACCTGACAATAGGTACCAATATGTATTTATACTTGCTTTTGAGCCCAGAATTCTAGAATTTGTGTATATTATTTATTTTCTGGAAAATATATATTTATACATTCAATGGATAACTTTCATATTTAATGTCCTTAAAATGAATTTTTCTAAAAAGATTCAGTGAGATCTGTATCATTTGGCTTCTACTTCCTTATTAAGAATTAACTTAAAAATCCGTGTGCCACATATACACGGTGGAATACTATGCAGCCATAAAAAGGAATGAAATCATATCCTTTGCAAGGACATGGATGATGCTGGAAGCCATCATCCTCAGCAGACTAACACAGAAAAAAAAATTAAACACTGCATGTTCTCATTCATAAGGGGGAGTTCACAATGAGAACACATGCACACAGGGAGGGGAAGAGCACACACACACAAAGGATGTGGGGTGAGGGGAGGGAGAGCATCAGGACAAATAGCTAATGCATGTGGGACTTAAAACCTCGATGATGCATTGATAGGTGCAGCACACCACCATGGCACACGTCTACCTATGTGACAAAACTGCTTGTTCTGCACATGTATCCCAGAACTTACAGTAAAAGAAAAATGAAAATAAAATTAAAATCCATGTGCAACATTGAGGGGTTGTGAGGACACATTCTTGACCAGACAGTGGTCTTAGATTGGTGAAAAACACATCAAGGTTTAATAACGTAGATGACGGCTGATTTTGTAGGACTTAGAAAAGAAGGCAAGAGACACTGAGATTTAATACTTGAGGTCCAACAACTGAAACTTTCAAGCCTGTGTGAGGTAATTAGTTAGTCTGTGGTAGTGAAGAAGTGTTCTGCTTAGGGAGAGATTTATTTTTAAGTTTTTTTGTATATATGGAAGAATCATAGCCTAAACAAAATTTGAGATATTATTATTTCATGAATTTGCTTCTTTTCCAAAGTTATTGTCATTTTGGGAAAAAAAATATGAACTGATAATACCATAAATAATAGTTTTGTTGCATAAATAATAATTTATATTTTAGAATTATCTGCCAAAACCAGTTCAAGTTAGTCATTGATGTAATGTAGATTAGAGAAAGTAATACTATAAAAACATGATTATGTAATAAATGCCAAATAAAATAATAAATACAAGATAGATCATGGCTAACTACCTTCCTTTTGTGGTTTTTGCTTAGAAGAAAATCTACAGAGAAATATTTTTCACAGCTTGTCTATTCTAAATTAAGGTAGCCATGAATAAATAGTTCCAGATATAAGCAGTAAATCCTTTACCACATTTTCTTAAAGTAATTTTGCATGATAAAACTAACATTATTTCAAAATTGAGTAAAATGACACAGTGTTAAATGTTTTCACTTGAGCACAAAAATTATTTGAATTTAACATGGTATTATGTTTAAATATAGTTTAGAATTTTATGTGATGTGATTATAGACAGAACAGTAATAGTTGTATGAGATAAATATTAGTAACTTTGAACAGTAATGATGGATGCCTCCATCTATGGTTTATTTTCCATTGAAATTTCTTGAGTAAATGTTATCTTCTGTCATTATTAGGAGTAAGTATGAAAACGTTTTAGGAGTTCATCAAATATAACTTTTACATACAAAGAATGAAGCATAAATAGCCAGTGTTTTGGTCTCCCCTCCCCTCAGTGCTTTGCACAGTGTTGTAGACACAGGAGATGCTCAGTAAGAGGTGTTTCTGGATTTTTTTAATCCTAACTTAGTGTGTGAAAGTGATTCCGCTGAGAATGTCCATCTCCTGCTTTACATTTCTTTCATATTCATCACTTACAGGAAAAAGGATCGATGATTAATTGACTAAGAACTTGCATATATATAAAAGGACCCCTCTCTATATGACATTTGGCCTTCTTCTTTCATGTGCAGAATATGATTGATTTGAAACTTATCAACACTTGATACTACAACAAATTCACAAGAATGATGTTGTGGTAAAACCAAAGAAACCAGAAATGTTGGGAGGTGTGATGTTTAATACTGTCAACCTGATTGGTTTGAAGGATACAAAGTATTGATCCTGGGTGTGTCTGTGAGGGTGTTGCTAAAGGAGATTAACATTGGAGTCAGTGAACTGGGAGAGCCAGACCCATCCTTAACCTGGGTGGCACAAATCAGCTGCCAGCATGGCTAGAATATAAGCTGGCAGAAAAATGTGATTGGCTTGAGTTAGAGAGGTATTTTTATTAGAGATGAGGTTTCACCACGATGGTCAGGCTGGTCTCAAACTCCTGACCTCAGGTGGTCTGCCTACCTAGCATCCCAGCCATTCTCCTGTGCTGGATGCTTCCTGCTCTAGAATACCAGACTCCAAGTTCTTCAGTTTTGGAACTCCAGCTGGCTCTCCTTGCTCCTCAGTCTGCAGTAGGCCTGTTGTGGGACCTTGTATTCATGTGAGTTAATGCTCAATAAATAAATAAATAAATATATATATATATATATATATTTTATATATGTAATACTATATATAGTATTATATATAAATATATTCTATTTATATATATTTATATATTCTATTTATATTTATATATAAATATATATAAATATTATATATAAATATATATAAAAATACTATATATATATATATATTCTGTTAGTTCTGTCCCTCTAGAGAACACTGACTAATACAGGAGGTTATCAAAAGCATGTATCAGCACCAGTACACTGGATATATTAGACATAATTGAAATACTTCTAGTGACATACATGGTACAAACACCAAGTTTACCCAGAGCTAATGCAGGCAAAGCCAGAATCAACCAGATTGAATGAGCCAGGATAGGGTGTAAGGTGACCAAGACAGAGGAAACAGTATAAGGTGATTTTGCCTGGACAAAAGTTTTAGTCAGAATCCAAACCTAGATCCCTCTCAGGTTTAACCAAGATTATTAGTAATGGGAGGCAGGGGCTCAGGAAATGTAGAGATTCATTTTAATCCACAAATATCCTTAAAATTCTTAGTCTCCCATAAGAAAACACCTGGGCTCACACATTTTCTGGAAAGAAGGGAGAACATTCTGGAGTGCAGATGATAAGTGGGCTAAAAAATGATTTCAGACTACTGTGCCGACGATGGCACTTTTCATTACATTTTAAGTTTTACTATTCTAAAATAATTAATTCAACCCGTTAATTTTACTCTATGGTTTTGTAACCATAGAGCTCACCTCTAGTCAGTCACTCACTGATAAGTGGCATTTATCATTAAAGAAAGTGGATTGGAGTGTATCTACTGAAATGTACTAAAATATTGGAAAACCAAGTCAGAATTTGTACTCAGAGCTGGGGCTGTGGCTCACCCCTGTAATCCCAGCAATTTGGGAGGCCAAGGCAGGCAGATCACCTGAGGTCAGGAGTTCAAGACCAGCCTGGCCATCGTGGTGAAACCTTGTTTCTAATAAAAATGCAAAAAAATTGGCCAAGCATGGTGGCATGTGCCTGTAATCCCAGCTACTCAGGAGTCTGAGGCATGAGAATCGCTTCAACCTGGGGAGCAGGGCTTGCAGTCACCAAGATAGGGCCACTGCACACCAGCCTGGGCGACAGAGTGAGACTCCATCTCAAAAAAACAAAACAAAACAAAAACCCCAAAAACAAAATACTTGCACTCAGTCTGTAGTAGAAAACCCATATCATCACTATTCCATTGTCAAATTTGAAAATCTCTTCTTAAATCATAATTATTTTCTAAAGTATCAATGAGTTTCACATACAGAGTTAACAGGTAAAGTATAGAAAATGGCTTTTCTAAACCTATCAGTCCCTGTCCTCTGCCTACTCCCCTCCCCCAGATTCACATCCCTTCACCACATTTAACTCTTTTTAAGTATTATAATAAAATCATTTCAAATCTCTAAATAATATGCTTATACTACCACTTTTTGAAAAAGCTTAATTGAGGTATCCACAATAAACTATATATATTATAGAATGTGATAAGCCAAGCCATGACAGCAATCTAGATAATGAGTATATCCATCACCCCATTTCTTTGTACCTCTTTGTAATCTCTCACACTCACTCCTTTCCCCCTTCTCCAGTTAGCCAATTATCTGCTTTCTTTTACTATCAATGAGTTTGCATTTTCTAGAATTTACATAAACCGAATTATACAGAATGTATTTTTTATGGATTTTTTTTAGTCATCAGAATTATTTTGAGTTGCATTCATTTGTGTGTAATACTTCCTTGCTTTTTATTGCTGGAAAGGATTTCACTTATATGGATATAGCATACTTTGTTTAACCACCTGCTGTTGACTTGGGTTGTGTCCAATGCGTGGTTGTTAAAAGCAAGTACGTACTCTGAACATTGTTGTACAAGTCTTTGTATGAATGTATGTTTATCTCTCTTGGTTAAATATCTGAAAGTGGACTAGCTGCACCAATTGTCAAGAAGGTCAGAGAATCAAAATCCCACATGAAGTAATTAATGGCAATTATTATCCCTGACATCCCTGAGACATTCAAAAGATCTTAAAGAATACGTATAATCTACTTGTAACATGAAGATAATTCTCCTGGGGCACAAAATAAAAGGAAACATATTTCTTTTTTTATTATTTATTTATTTTGAGACAGGATCTTGCTCTGTCGCCCAGGCTGGAGTGCAGTGGTGCAATCTTGGCTCACTGCAACCTCCACCTCCAGGGTTCAAGGGATTCTCCTACCTCAGCCCCCCAGGTAGCTGACACTACAGGCATGCACCACCATGCCCAATTAATTTTTGTATCTTTAGTAGAGATGGGGTTTCACCATGTTGGCCAGGCTGGTCTCAAACTCCTGACCTCAGGTGATCTGCCTGCCTCAGCCTCCCAAAGTGCTGGGATTATAGGCATGAGAAACCACACCCAGCCAAGTAAACGTATTTCTTATTTTAACAAGTGTAAACTATATCACTGAATATAGTAATATTTTCATACTATGGGAACATTCATCATTGATTTATATATGCTATTAAATATATGGTTTCTTTAGAAGCTTTATTGAAATATCAGATTATGAAAACCAAATCTCCATAATTTTTCCACTCATGTGTATTTACATTTGCATTCACTTTCTCCATTGTAGGTTACCCAACGAGTACTGATGTTTAGAGTTTCTCATTAAAAATATAATAGTACTTTAACATTTTGCTTCATTTGTTGATATTCATTTGTTCCTTGTACATAAAACTTAAATTTATAACTGCCTTCACTTATTTTCTTTCAAAGATACCTTAGGAGTCTTTCACATTTTATAAGAAACCATAAATTTACTTCAGCCTCAGGCCAACTGCTAGCTTTCTTGGTAACCTAGATGCATATATGCAACTTAGTCTGTGAATTTTGAAAATCTGAATGATGGCACATTAAACTGGAATAATGAACCAACAAAAATTTTTATTGCATTTGGAAAAATTACTTCACACTGTCATTTTACTCATTGAAATTATTCCAGGATCATAAGTTAAACCATGTATTCCTAAGGCTTGAAAAATCAACATATTATTTCTGATGATCATTGATTTGACTGACTTCAGGATGATAAAATCTTATTTTGGAAAGCTAGACTAGGCATTGGTAATTATATTTTCCATCTTCAACTAATAGAATAAAATTATTGGAAACTCTTTAAGATAGTGCCCACAATCCCGTTTACATGTTAAGTGCTATGATTGCAACAGTTATCTTCTACATAGTCACTGCCAGTGTGTAACATTGGGTTTTATCAGTAGATGATAGGACTACTACTACAACTTCAGAGAGTTTTCAGAGAGATTAAATTAAACATTATTGTAAAGAACAAGGTACGTGCCCAGCAATGTGGAAGTCACACGTATTATGTGCTCAAGAGATGGTGGTTTTGTATTTTTCACAAATCTGTTAACATATAATTGTCCTGTCCTATAAACCAGACGTTTAGGGGTTTTATAGGATTCTAATCTTTTCCTTGATGCTTTAGCCACTAGTGGTCGTGAGTTATGTGCTCAGGAAGGCATGTTAATTCTTACAAGTCACTAAGGTACTATTTCATGTTTGTCTAATGACTTCATTGTCCTTTACCTTGGTTTACAAATGCACTTAATTCAATAAGGAAGAGTCCTCCAGAAGGTTTTACACTAGTGAAAGATAATTCCAAGCCATATACATTATTTTTATTTTTGTTTATGCATTTGATACAAGCAATTTTATAAATGATTTTTTTTACTCTTTAGAAAGCACTTTGGAGTTAGCATAACATCTAACCATATTGGTATTTTTGTTTTATGTTATAATTAATGAGGATGATCCTTATTTTTAAAAGAAGTAATAAAAAATCTAAGAAGAAAAGTTTTATAACTAAGCATTTTAGATTGTAATTTGGCAACTCTGTGCATTAATCCAAATGAATAGAGCTTATTGAGATTATTCATGTTCCCATTAGTCATTCACACACTGGTGTCTAATTGTCATTTATTCCTGCTTTAATTCAGTTCAACTGGTATAATTAAATACCATTCATCTAGCAGCAGTTCGGAAATCTTTTTTTTTTGCAAGACATGATAAAAAGTATGGGTTTTCTATAAAATCTAGTTTACATTCAGTTGGAAAATTTCCTTTTAAGTTTTTATTCTTGATCTTAATTGTCAATATCAAATAGAGCTTCTCAGATGAGTGATGTAGGCTAATTTCAAATTTTCTCTGATCTACAAATATACTCTTCATTTTCCCTAGTCTAGGCTTAAATTGCTCTGCTTGCATTTGTAATCAGAAATTGATTGTGTTACTGTGGAAACTGGAAGAGTGTATTGCTGGTTAAAGAAAAACGTGGTAGAAGAAGTACCGTTATTATAATTTTCTGCCATCTTAAATGCATATCATTTTGAACAATACATTCATAAAATGTTCATACTCCAACCCCAAAATGCTTCTCTCCAGCATGCTGCTTTGTGGTCAGTATTAATTGTCTATATTAATCTGACATCAAATACCTTGATCACATTTCTAATTTGTTTCTATGTTGAACTATAATTTTTACATGAAATGAAATTAGTTACCATTTTATTCATACTTACATGGCACATCTTAGAGAAAAAAACGTGAAGTATGGTAAAATATTAGTTATTTAGAAGCCAATCATCTGAAACATTTCAACTGCTGACCAAGAAGACACGAAACAAGTTCCAAAAATTCAGACGAAGAATTTTTAACATCTGATACTAAAGAAAGCCTAGAAGAAGCAAAGCTCTGTTTTACACACACACACACACACACACACACACACACACACACACAGCGCAATATTATGCATTTTACTGTGTGAAAGCAAAGATGAACTCTAATTGTCTTTAAAAAGTTTGCATTTCATATGAGAGGCAAGAACGTGAGGACTGACAAAAGAATGAAGAGGACATCAAAACCAGGAAGAGGAAAATGACCCTCAGTAGAGGCAGGAGTTGCAGGGGTCAGGATTGGAGATTTCCAGTGCACAATCTGATGTACCAGTGTCTAGTAACACCAAATTCCTGGAGTTTTTGGGAGGTTTCCATTGGTTGCCTGATTTGGACAAGGACAAATGCAGAAAATTAACTGTGACTTTACAGTTTAATTAAAATGTTCCCAAACCCCCACAAGTCTTGTCTTATGAAACCAACAATTCCCAAAAGGGATCAGCCTGCTGGAAAAGGTTAACAGAACATAGCATCTATGTACTTTAAACCCTGGTTGGAAAAAAACTGAATGTGGTGGCACACTTTAGCTCTAGAGTGTTCAGTACGAGAATAATGTTGTTGTTGTTTTAGTTTGATTTTTATATATAGTACCCGACACTGAAAAAACAAATCTGCCTTAGCAGAAAAATATTAAAATGCATAATAATATGTGTGACATAGTCTAAATAATGCATTATCTGTTTAATGTATTGTTGACATTTGTATGCTAGTTATTGGGATCCTCTTGTCTTGGGTTCTTTATTCCACCATATTCTTTTTTTTCTTTAGGCTTTTATGTATGTATTTATTTTTATTTTAAACTTAATGTTATTTTGATTCACAAACCATAATTCTATCATTTTGGCATTTTGGGGGCACAATATGATGTTTTAATATATATAATCAAGCTAATTATATGTTCATCATCTTGCTGACCATTTCTTATGGGGAGACACTTGAAATTTACTCTCTTACTTTGAAATACATAATACGTTAGTATTGATTATAGTCATCCTACTGCATTAGATCTCAAAATCTGTTTCTCTTTTCTACCTGAAACTTTGCAACCTTTGATCAATAACTCCTCATAGTATTACACTGAATAGTATTACTCTGCATAGTATTACCTTGAATTTATATCACACTTTTTTATCCATATATCCATTGGTGAACAATAGGTTGATTCCATATCTCGACTATTGTGAATGATATGGTTTGGCTTTGTGTCCCCACCCAAATCTCATCTTGAATTGTAATCCCCATGTGTCAGAGGAGGAACCTAGTGGGAGATGATTGGATCATGGGGGCATTTTCCCCCATGCTGGTCTCAAGATAGTGAGTAAGTTCTCATGAGAGCTGATGGTTTAAAAGTATGTGGCTTTCTTTGCTCTCTCTCTCTTTCCTGCTGCCATGTAAGACATGCCTTGCTTCACCTTTGCCTTCTGCCATGGTTGTAAGTTTCCTGAGGCCTTCTCAGCCATGCAGAAGTGTGAGTTAATTAAACCTCTTCCCTTAATAACTTACCCAGTCTCAGGTGGTTCTTTACAGCAGTGTGAAAATGGACTACTACAGTGAATAACTTTGCTATGAATATGGGAGTGCAGATATCTCTTTGACATATTGATTTCAGTTCCTTAGGAAGTGTGCTCAGAAGTGGGATTACTGGGTCATATGGTAGTTCCGTTTTCAGTTTATGGTAGAATCTTCATACAATTTCTCATAATGGCTATACTAATTTACATTTCCCCCATCAAGATGTAAGAGCTCCTTTTTCTCTGCATTTTCCCTAGCATTTATTTTCTTTCCTTTTTTGATGCAAGCCATTCTAACAAACGTAAGGTGATAACTCATTCTGTTTTTAATGTGCATTTTCCAAATGGTTAGTGATTCTGAGAATTTTTTCATATCCTTGTTGGCTATTTGTATCTCTTCTTTTGAGAAATGTCTGTTCAGGCCCTTTGTCCAATTTTTAATCAGGTTATTTGTTTTCTTGCTTTGAGCTGTTTGAGTTCCATATGCCATCAGATGTATGGTTTGCAAATATTTTCTCCCATTTTGTGGGTTGTCTCTTCAGTTTGTTATTGTTCCCTTTGCTGTGCAGAAACATTTTAGTTTGATGCCATCCATTTGTCTATTTTTCCTTTGCATTTATTGCCTATGCTTTTTGAGTTATATCTAAAAAATAATCGCCCAGATGAATGGTGTGGAGCTTTGCTCTAATGTTTTCTTCTAGTTGTCTTACACTTTCGGGTCTTATAGTTAAGTTTTTGAGTCATTTTGAGTAGATTTTTTCATATTATATAATAGCCTAATTTTATTCTTCTGCATGTGAATATTCAGTTGTCTCAACACCATTTATTAAAGAGGGTGTATTTTCCCCATTGTGTATTTTTGGTACCTTTGTCAGAAATTAGTTCACCATAAATGCATAGGTTAATTGAGCTTTCCATCCCATTCCATTGGTTGATGTGTATGTTTTTATGGCAGTACAATGCCATTAAGATTACAATCATTTTGTAATACATTTTGAAGTCAGGAAGTGTGAAGCCTCCACCTTTGTTCTTTTTGTCCAAGGTTAGCTACTTGGGGTCTTTTGTGGTTCCATGTGAATTTCAGGATTTATGTTCCATTTCTGTGGAAAATTATATTGGAATTTTGATAGGGATATCATTGAATGTGTAGATTGCTTTGAATAGTATTGACATTTTCACAAAATTAATTCTCCCAATTAATGAACATAGAATTTTGTTCCATTTATTTGTGTTTTCTTAAATATTTTTATCGGTGTTTTACTGTTTTTAGTATACAGCTTTTTTACCTTTTTTGTTAAGTTTACACCTGATACACTTAATATTTTCTGTTGCTTCTGTAAATTTGATTGCTTTCTTAATTTCCTTTTCAGATAGTTTGCTATTAGTATATAGAAACACTACTGGCTTTTGTATGCCAATTTTGTATCCTGAAACTTTACTGAATTTTAATAGTTCTAACAGTTTTTTGGTGGAGTTTTGTGTATATATATATATAACATATATATATATATACACACATATATCTATATATTATATATATATGATATATATATATCATATATATATATATATATATATATATATATAATCATGTGGTTAGCAACTGGAGACAATTTCTCTTCTTCCTTTCCTAATTTTATGGGGCCTTTTCTTTCTCGTGCCTAATTGCTCTAGAGAGTAATTCCAATTGTATGTTGAAAAGAAGTGGTGAGACAAGCATCCTTGTCTTGTCCCTGATCTTAGAGGAAAAGCTTTCCACTTTTCATAATTGAGAATGATTTTAGCTACAGGTTTATTATATATGACTTTTATTTGTTCTGACATTCCTTCTGCCATGGTTTGGCTCTGTGTCTCAAATCTCATGTTGAATTTTAATTCTCAAAGTTGGAAGTAGACCTAGTGTGGGAGGTGATTGGATTTTTGGGGCAGATTTCCCCCTTGCTGTTCTGTGACAGTGAGTGAGTTCTTACAAGAAATGGTTGTTTGAAGGTGTGTGCACCTCCTCCTTTGCTCCCTCTCCTTCCTGCCAGCCATGTGAAGATGTGCCTGCTTCCCCTTCACCCTGTGCTATGATTATAAGTTTCCTGAGGCCTCCCCAGAAGCAGAAGCTTGGAGAGCGTGCAGAACCATGAACTGATTAAACTTCTTTTCTTTATAGCAGTACAAGAACAGACTAATACACCCTTATACCTAATTGAGAGTTTTTATCATAAATTTTGTCAAATGCTTTTTCTGCATCTATTATGATGACCATATTATTTTTATTCTTCATTCTGTTAATGTGGTATATCACATTTATTTATTTATGTATGTCCACACATTCTTGTATTCCAGGAATAAATTCCACTTGATCATAGCAAATGATTCTTTTAGTATGTTCTTGAATTTCATTTGCTAATATTTTGTTGAGGATTTTTTGCATCCATTTTCAATATAATGCCTTATGATTTTCTTTCTTATACTGTTTCTTTTCTTTTCTTTTTTTTTTTTTTTTTTTTGAGCAAAGTAATGCTAACCACATAAAATGAGTTTGGAACTATTCCTTCTGCTTTAGTCTTTTAGAAGAGTTTGAGAAGTATTGGTATTAGTTCTTCATTAGTTGTATCATACAATTCAGCAGTAAGGCCATCCAGTCCTGGGCTTTCCTTTGGTGGGAGACTTTTTATTATTGATTCAATCTCTTTACTTATTACTGATCTGTTCAGATATTCTATTTCTTCATGATTCAGTCTTGGTAGGTTGTATGTGCCTGGGAATTTATCCATTTCTTCTAGATTATCCAGTGTGTTGGCATATAATTTTTCATACTAGTTTCTTATGATCATTTGTATTTTGGTAGTATCAGTTGTGATGTCTCCTCTTCCATTTGTGATCTTATTTATTTGAGAAGACACTCTTTTTTTTTTTCTAATTCATTTAAGAGTTTGTCAACTTTATGTATTTTTTTCAAAAACCTGTTAGTTTGGTTGATTTTTATATTATTTTTGAGTTTCTATTTTATGTATTTCTTCTCTGATATTTGTCATTTTCTTTCTTCTGCTAATTTAAAGGTTAGTTTGTACTTCTTTTTTTAGTTCCTTGAGGTATGACATTAGATTATTTGTGATCATTCTTCTTTTTTTTTTGATATAAACACTTATCACTATAAATTTCCCTTTCAGGACTGCTCTTGCTGCATTCCATAAGTTTTGGTGTGTTGTATTTCCATTTTCATTTGTTTCAAACATTTGTCTCAAAGCATTCTTTTAAATTTCCTTTTTGATTTCTTCTGTGACTCAATGGTGGTCAAGGAGCATATTGTTTAATTTCTGCATATTTGTGTATTTTTCAAGATTTCTCCTCTTATCAATTTCTAGTTTCAAGCCATTGTGATCTAAAAATATACTTAATATTATTTCATTCCCCTCAAATTTGTTAGTTTTTGTTTTGTGGCCTAACATGTACTATCCTGGAGAATGTTCGATGATCACTTAAGAAGAATGTATATTCTGCTCTTGTTGGATGGAATGTCATATTTACATCTGTTAAATCCATTTGTTTTAAAGTTTAATTCAAATCCATTGTTTCTTTGTTGATATTCTGTTTAGATAATGTATCCATTGTTGAAAATGGGGTATTAAGGTCCTGTACTATTATAGTATTGCAGTCTGTCTGTCTTTTCAGGTTATTTAATAATTGCTTTCTGTGCTCTAATATTGGGTGCAAATATATTTATAATTTTTATGTCTTCTTGGTGAACAAATGCCTTTATCATTATGTAATAATCTTCTTATCCCTTTTTATAATTTTTTTACTTAACGTCTACTTTGTGTGATATAAGTGTGGCTACTTCTGCTAACTTTCAGTTTCCATTTGCATGAAATATCATTTTCCAGGCCTACATTTTCAGTCTATATGTGTCCTGACTACTGAAGTGACCCTCTTTTAGGCAGCATATGGTTGGATCTTGTTTTATATACATATAAATAAAGTATATGTAAATAAAATATATATAAATAAAAATGCATATTTTAAATATATATATAAAAAAGTATTCTTTTAAATTTCCTTTTTGATTTCTTCTGTGACTCAATGGTGGTCAAGGAGCATATTGTTTAATTTCTGCATATTTGTGTATTTTTCAAGATTTCTTCTCTTATCAATTTCTAGTTTCAAGCCATCGTGATTAAAAAAAATTATTTCATATATATATGAAATAATGTTATTTATATATATAATCATATGAAATAATGTATTTTATATATATTATATATATATATAAAATATCCAAATATATATATATATTTTATTACACTTTAGGTTCTGGGGTACATGTGAAGAACATGCAGGATTGTTGCATAGGTACATACATGGCAATGTGGTTAGCTGCCTCCATCCCCATCACCTATATCTGGCATTACTCCCCATGTTATCCCTCTCCAACTCCCTACCCCCAACTGTCTCTCCCTTAGTCCCCACCCCCACAGACCTCAGTGTGTAATGCTCCCCTCCCTGTGTCCATGTGTTCTCATTGTTCAACACCCGCCTATGAGTGAGAACATGCGGTGTTTGATTTTCTGTTTTTGGCGTCAGTTTGCTGAGAATGATGGTTTTCAGATTCATCCATGTCCCTACAAAGGACACAAAGTCATTGTTTTTTATGGCTACATAGTATTCCGTGGTGTATATGTGCCACATTTTCCCTGTCCACTCTATTATTGATGAGCATTTTCTTTTGTTTTGTTTTTTAATTTATTTAGATTCTCTATGTCTTTCTGTTGAGTAGTTTAATCCATTTACATTTAAGGTAATTATTGCTGGGTAAAGGCTTGCTCCTGCCATTTTGTTATTTGCTTTCTTATTGTTGGTTTATAGTTCCCTTGTTTCTTTCTCTTTTGCTAGCTTTCTTTCTGGTTTAACAGTTTTCTGTGGTTGTAAGCTTTGAATCCCTTTTAAAAGTATTTTGTATAATTACTCTATTTGCTTTGTAGTCACCATGAGACTTACATAATATCTTATCCTTGTAAGAGGCTACTTTAAGCTAATAACAACTTTCCTATAATTGCTTGTAAAAACTCTACAATACTCTTTATAATATAAACAACCTTTATCATATATTAAATACCCATATATGCTTGGATTTTTTTTTCTGGACTCACTGTTCTGTTCTACCGTCTACTTTTCTATTTCTAAAACAATACTATTTTGTCTTGCTTATTGTGAATTTATGGTCTGTATTGCTATCTATTACAAACATAACCATTTTGTTTTAATTTTACTTTAATTTTCTTAATATGATTAATGCAATGTTCTATTTACAATTTATTTGAAGTTTAAATCTTAAGTACGTGTTAACCATTGAGACGATCATATGCTTGGAATCAATTTGCTAATATTTTGTTTGTGAATTTTATATTTATGTTCATAATTGATATTGATCTATAATTTTTATTTGTATATTATTCCTGTTGAATATCACTGTCTACTGTGAAAATAAAACTAGCATTAGAAGATTAAAGAACATGTAGTTCATTGCACAAATATAACATGGGGGTTGGGTGCAGTGGCTCACGTCTGTAATCCCAGGATTTTGGGAGGCTGAGATGAGTTGATTACCTGAGATCAGAAGTTTGAGACCAGCCTGACTAACATAGTGAAACCCCATCTCTACTAAAAACACAAAACTTAGCCAGGCATGGTGACAGGCCTGTAATCCCAGCTATTTGGGAGGCTGAGGCAGGAGAATCACTAGAATCTGGGAGGCGGAGGTTACAGTGAGCCGAGATCGCACCACTGCACTGCAGCCTGGGTGACAGAGTGAGATTCTGTCTGAAAAAAAATATAAATAAATAAATAAAACATGGTTGCTACAGGTAAATGAGAAAGTAAGTTACATTGGCTTGACTAATGCATAAAATACATTGGATATCAATAGTAAAAAGACCAAAATTCTGTAGAAAAATGTGAGAAAGGGGTATGAGTAGGCAATGTACAGAAATGGAAACAAGAATGGCCCTCAAACATATGAGGAGTGAAAAATATCATGTCAAATGAAATGAAAATTATACTCTTGAATAGTTTTCACCTATGAGTTTATCAATAGTACAAGAGTCTGAAAACTTACTGTAATGACAATGCTGCAGGAAATCAGGCACTCTCATAGATTTCTGGTGGGAAGGTAAGTTGGTATTAATTTTATGGATGCACAATTTTGAACATCAAATAAATACAAATAAAATTTAAAAGATATAGTGGCTTGGGTGTCCAAATACTACAGTTTTATTATTAGCTTTCTCATCTGACAGCTGTGTAAGATTTTACATGTCACTGTTTTTCTTCATCTGTTTCCCTCTTTAAAATGAACAATTTGAAATGTATTATTTTTATAGACTCTTCAAGCTCTAGACTCCAGTGATATGTATATGTCACACAGTTGATATCTGCACATGACTCTAAATATACATAAATTTATGTTATCCATGAATGAAAGAATAGCTTTTTCTTTATTTTCTTTTTCCTTGACTATGGCATGTTTTCATCCTTTGTATAGGATTTAAAAATCAGTTTTTACCTGATTTTTAATTGTTCCTTCAACTAGTTGTCATATGACTACTTGGTTCATTATTTGTGATACTATTTTTGTAGATGAGAATATGGGTTTGTTGTGCATATTTAGAAGGTAAGTACTATAATCATTAAAAACATGGACAAGAAAGCCAGATCACCTGGCTTGGAAATCCTAGATATACCATCCATGTGCTGAGTGAATTGATTTCTCTCTTTCATAGTTTTCTCACCTATAAAAGAGGCTAGTAAGAGTGCATCCCTCCTAGGGATATGAGGATTAAATAATCTATTCAAAACACTAAGACCATTACCTGCTAAATGTACATTTTGTATTTTTATTCATAGGAGGATATAGATGTCTATATCACAAATTGAAAATAAGCTATTTTTTTGAAAAGCAGTATGCATTTTTGAAGTCTTTAACATGAATAATATTTAAGCATATTTCACTCAAAAAAGACATGATTTTGACCCATCATATAAAAAATTATAAGATTATGGAAAGTTCTTCATATTGTAGTGTTTAAAGCCTTGAAACTCAGTATTTCTAGCTATTGAAGAAAACTTAGACTACTTCTGCATAAATTGGCGTGGAATTGGCTTTATTATTGGTCTGAATAAAGTGGGCGGAGGAATATTTATTTGATAAGAAGAAACAGCTCCCTAGAACACAGAGATGTTCAGATGTTTTGTATTGTTTACAATTCATCTTGTTTATAAACTTTTAAGAGCAGATTCCATTGAAGAAAACAAATTGGTGCTGCTAGGAGTAAGAATGCTTTTGTTAGTGAAGGACTCACAGTTCATTTTGAATTCATATATTGTCTTCTCATAAGTGTAGGTATTAGGTTAGAATTTTGGCATCTGAAAATACATCTATGTGAGCCGTGGCTGTAGGTTATGTGAGCTGTGAGAATTTTCAAATTGTCTCAGATGCCTGAGAATATTCTTGGTCATTGAGAAAATATGCAGTAATAAACACTCCAGATCCACATCCACATCTCACAATGTTGAAAGAATAGTGGGTATCATTTATTTTAATGAATTTTACAATATGTGCTTATGCCATTGTTTTATTTTCCTAGGAATTATCCTCCCAGGTTTACTAATAGTTCTGGTGACTAATATCTTTTTCACTACTTTGACCAGATCTGAATATACTTTAGGGGACAAGAGACATGTATTTGTTGGATATGTAAAGGTGGTCAGTCTACTAAGGAATCTTAGATGGTTTGAGTTACTAAAAATTCACTCAGTAGAATGGGTGATTAGAGAGGAACTATTATTTTTGCTGGTGATATAAATGCATCTTCAGGTATATTATTTGTGTTGAACACACTATTCTAGAAGTCCAATATCAGGACTTTTATTTCTTGTAAATAAACTTTCAAATATTTATGTGTGTGCCTTAGCTATGGTTACCAGAAATAGAGCCTGAAGCAGGGATTCTTGTGTGCATAGATTTGTGCAGGGAGTGAGTGAAGCAGGAGAGGGTAGGGAGAAGGTAAGCAAGGATGTGGCTTCAAGTAAAGTTGAGCCTCAACCTGATCTCCTGAAGAGATTATACCAAAGTTTCAGTCCTGATTGATTTGAGGCAGAGGAGGGAGGCTTTGCACATGAGAGCTCTTCTTGCAGCGGTCAGTCGTCGGCTACTGACCTGACTACTGAAGGTGCGGTGCATGACTCCCAGGTGCCTCTAGGCAAGGCTACTCCAGTATCCCAAGCACGATCCTTCAGAAAAGGGTTGCAAGTGTCAGCTGTCCCTGGGATCTACATGCGACATCAACAGCCGACCATAAACAAAGGCAGCACCTTCATCACATCACATGTGGATTACTGCAGATGGAGTCAGCACTGTGATGATCAGCCCAGAAGGGGATTTCAGGCAGACTGAAGCACAAGGCCACACTTTCAGAGGCAGGAGTGAATGTCTAATGTTTGAGGAGCATTGTGAGAGGATCCCTGTGAGAGAAGGGGGACAGTGGCAGATGAGGAGTTCAGGGCAGTAGGAAAGGACCAGAACACCAAGAGACTTGTGGGCCACATATGGCATTTATGTTTTATGTGTCAGGCAAAGACGATGGGGGTATGTGATGGTTTGATGTGATGGAGGAACCACATGGAGTTCAGTGTGGCTGGAGGAAAGTGAGCCAGGTAGAGCTGAGAGGGTAGGAACTGAGTTGAGAGTGGGAAGTTTAGAAAGTGGAAGGTGTGTAGGTCTTGGAAGGCTTTTGGCTTTTACCTCTTTTTCCCTGGGTGAGATAGGCCATTGAAGGATTTTAGAGTAGCAGTGACATGGTGAAAGGATCCCTCCAGATACTCTGCCCAGAGTATACCATTGTGCTCTGTGGAGAAACAGGAAGACCTCTTCAGAGGATTTTGCAGTGGTTGAGGCAAAAAGAAATGGGGACTCAGATGAGGGTGGTTGCAGTAGAGATGTAAAAATGTGAACAAATTCAGGGTAAATAGTCTAGCTGCCAACACTTGCCAATGGCTTGGCCGGGCAGGGGGTAAGGACCTGTGGGGCCACATAGCAGAGTGGAGTCCTCTGGCCTTATTGCTGGCCATGCTTTACCACAGGGCCCAGTGTCCTCACGTGGCAGATACCCCAGCCCTCCTCTCTTCCTTGTGGTTCAGATTTCCCTACCACATGTGCCCCTGGAAACACAGATTCCTCTGTTTAACCTAAGCAAAGCCATTTAGCTCCCCACTTTGTCTCTGATTCCAGCTCTGCTTATCCAAACATGGATTCTTTGTCGGCAAAGCTAAACAAAACGTCATCTGTGGTTGGATCTTACCCTGTAGCAATATAGATGAGCTGAGCTGGTGGAAGTTTTAAAAATTATATTTCTTTTTTTTCTTACTACATTTTTTTAAAAATATAAACAGATAGGATCAAGATTGATTTGCCTGTCAATATGAAGTATTCTATTCCCTTTAGAAAGCATAGGAAGTTTTGGTTTTGAATGTCTCACTCTGCCCTGCTGTCTGTGCTATGCACTGTGCTAGTTATATCTTTTAATATAACAGTCCCATGGATTAGATGATTATATTCTAATTTTATAGATGGAAAAATTAAGTCACAAGGGTTAAGTGAATTGCTGAAGATAAAATACCCAGTAAAGTGAATTTCACAACCTGAGTGACGCTAAATTTATATTTGTTGTAAAGTCTCTAAACCTATAAGGAAACAGATCTAATGGCAAGTTCCATGTAGGCAGGGAGCTCTGCTGTTGCGTTCATTGCTGTATCACCGTCCTCGTTGACATTCACTGGACTTTAGTAGGTTCTCAATAAATAATCAAGTGAATGAGGCATTGTCTGTGTGGCACTGGAAACATGGAGGATGGAGAACTTAATCCTGAATGGAAGCCTTGGCAGATGTGGCATTTCAAGGGCTCTCTAAAACCAAGAACTAGTTCAGCAGGTTGAGAATGGAAATCCTTTTACTCCAAGGGAAGAATACACAGTGAAAAAATGCAAAGAGTTATGTAAGGCATGTTTCTCTTCTGCGGAAACATTGGGAATTGAGGTTAGAAAGCTCGTCTATGACGGATGGCTTAGGACCTTGACCTCCTTGTTAAGGAGTTTGTACTTCATCTCTGTCCACACTGGTGACCTTTTGGGGTGTTAAGGAGAGGGGATCATAAGGGACCTGGGATTCCTTTTCTTTAGTGTTGTACTTGTTATTTTTAGCGTTAAAGGTCAGAAGTGTATAGATATTTTTTAAAAGACTTTAGAAAACTATGGATTTTTTGGTCATAACAGCACGTAGCATGGAAGGGATAACCATGGATGTTGACTTCATATCCTTTTCATTATGCATGCTATTTCACGTTATGTGAATAGGTGGTTATTTGTATCTTGTTGCATGCTAAATATATCAGATTTTAAAATCAATTTTACTTATAGAACGCTGATTAATCAATTTAGGAAGCAGATTAGTTTTGCGTTTTTCAAACAACATCTTCACATTCTCATAGGAGCTCTATTGATTTGATTGTAATATTGTTTTACAGCAAAGTATAACTTTGATTTATGTTCAGATGTTAAGTATTTATATTAGTTTACCATATATGTGCACTATCCTATCTCTTTAATGACACTGAATGGCCGGGTTTTCGTTTTAATGGTATTTAGGAATACATTTAACTAAAAATATCCACTAAAATGCATATGGGTTCTGTTTGCATGAAACCAATTAATGATCCTGGCAGGTTCTGCATTTTTCTAAATTTTAGGACTTGCCTCACACAAATCAGAGGTATCCAGACTTTGAAATTTATAACATCCATTCAAACTTTAAATGCCCTTGATTAATAAAAATACATGTGACAGCAGAGTATAGCTCTGCTTTTAAGCTGTTAGAGAGAACATAAAATGATTATGGCTTGCAGTAAATGTTATTATGGCCCTAAGATGTTTCCTCAGGGATTCAGCAATCTCCTGCACTTTCCTTAAGACTGACCCTCTCTCCTTGAGAAGCAGCAGGAAGGAGGGCTGTGGAGGCAAGACCACTGTCAGGTCGCCTGTCACCGCGCTGACAAGGCTCTGATATAAAAACTAATTTACAGTTGAAGAAGCACATCCATTATCCTTCTGATTTTAAAATAGAACATACATCAGCAAAATGATAAAAGAAAGTGCTTAAGAATTATGAATGTCAAGGACTATTTCATATCATAAAGTCACAACCCTTTTTGAATATTAGTTTAAATTATAGCAGAGTTTAACGATATTCATGTGCTCTGTTCTCTGAAAATGAGTATCACAGTACTCCAACTATTGATAAGCTAATAATTGTGGATTAACTATCGACTCCCTTATAGATCGAGGTAGATGGTGGTGTCAGTATTTAGATATTTCTTTACGAAATAGATGTGCCCCAGAACATTGCTGCAAGAACTTAAATAATGAATTATCTTCTGTTGACTTATATTAAAAGTACAGTGTTGTTTTATCTTCATTTCTAATTAACCTTCAGTCTGCCGTGTTCTTATGACTTTCTTCCTTACTTCTGATCCCTCTTTTTCCTGTTATTCTCAACTAAAGATGAATGTCAAACAAATCCTGGAATGTATTTTTAAAAACTCGACTGTCTTCTTGAAATGCAAATAAGTTGTTAAAGTGTCTGCTCAAAGATCTTGGATTTTCTTTTAAAAAGGGGTGCTTCATGTTATTGTCATCATAAATTTCATTGGAAAAATTGTGTGTTTTTAATAACTGGTGTTATGAATTAGATAATTTGAATCTTTTTAGCATTCTTTTACTATTTTCTTATAATTGAATCAACACTTAAATTTAAATATTTATAATGGGCTAATTTATTATAATAGTATTTGAGATTTCACAATTTGGAAGCAGAAATATTGAAATATTTGCTTTATAGCCTATTCTAGCAAAAACTCAGAGTTATCCTTAAAGTACCCATATCCATATTTAGAGATAGAAAATATAATTTCTTATCTATTAACTATTTTCTGCTTTTAAAATTAATTATTCTTCCTATCTCTGCTATATTTGTATGGACTATCCTTAGGTTGTCTCCTTCATGTCTGAGAATTTTACATTTATATATAAATTTATATTTAACGTTCAAGTAAGAACAGAAACAAAAAAATCCTCCAGAATCCAAACTTTACCATTTATGTTCATATATACATACCTATTTATCATCATCATCATCATCTTCTCTCTGCCTATCTATTCATAAATCTATTATCTATCTTTGTACCTATCTACCTACCTACTTACCTACCTACCTACCTACCTACTTCCCTGAATATTAGACCTATCTGAGCCAACACAACTAGATGCCTTTTGAATTTGACTCTTGCTGCCAATTTCATAATAAATTTCAGCATCCATGCTAAGGCCTCGTTATTCAAGGGAGAGGGAAATTCTTGAAAACATTTTAGCCCACTGTGACTCAGTACCCAGTACTATTTTCCAGTGAAACCCTATCCCTTTTCTTACCCCCAACTAAACCTTCAGAGTCCATAAAACTGTGAGAGCCTTTTGTCTATGGCACTCTCAACAGTGAGAGAACACCTACATCTGCTGATCCACTTGACCCTTGACCTGTACCCATTCCATGTGGCAACATGGAAGAGGGAGAGTCAGAGCTTTCTCGATTTTAGCTTCTTATTTGTACCATTATCATAAGTGATGGTAATGTAATGGCACAAGTTGGCTTGTATTTTAGATTTTTCTCTTCTGGAAGAGCTATTAAGATTAGAATAATCTTTTCTCTCAAAATTATGTAGAACATTTATAGAGCATTTTGGGGGGCATTTCTTTAGATAAACATGTATAACTGTTTAATATTTTATAAAATGATTGAATTCTTTAAATGCTAATTTTGTAGAACGTTTCTGGAGCATTTTTGGGGCAATTTCTTTAGATAAACATGTATAACTACTTAATATTTTATACAATGATTGAATTCTTTAAATGCTATGGGAGTATTCAATCTTGCTGTTTTTCTTTGTTAAAAAATTTTTTTTTTTTTTAGTTGACAAATAATACTTGTATATACTTGCAGAGTACAATGTCATGTGTCAAGATACATGGATACACTCTGGAATGATCAAATCAGGCTCATTAGCATATCTGTCATTCAACTGTTTATCATTAATTTGTGCTGAAAACATTTAAAATTGTCTCTTTTAGTTATTTTAAAATATGTAATACGTTATGATTAACTACGGTCACAGTGCTGTGCAATAGAACACCAGAAATTATTCCTGCCACCTAACTGAAAGTTTGTTCCCATTCACCAATGCCTCCCTTTTCCCTGCCCAGCCTCTGCTAACCACCATTCTACTCTCTAGTTCTATGAGTTTTGACATTTTTAGATTTTATATACAAGGGCATATGGTGTTTGTTTCTCTGTGCCTGGCTTATTTCACTTAATGTTTTCTAGGTTTACCTTTATCATGTTGTTGCAAATTATAGAATTTCCTGTTTATTTTTAAAATGGAACAGCATTCCATTGTGTATTTATACCACATTTTTAAAAATCTATCAATGGACACTTAGGTTGTTTCTGTATCTTAGCTATTGTGAATAATTCTGCAGTGAACAGAGGAGTGCAAACACCTTTTCAATGTCCCGATTTGAGATCCTTTGTCTTTATACCCAGAAGTGGGATTGCCAGATCATATGATAATTCTATTTTTGTTTCTTGAATCTCCGTAATCTTTTCAAAACGGCTGTACTAATTTTGATATTTCTTCTTCAGTCAGTTTTCTAAGTTATAGTTTTCTAAAGATTTTTAATCTAAATTTTCAAGTTTGTTTGCATAAAATTATTTAATATGTTCATATTTTAGATTTCTTATCTATCTGTAATAGAAATTAAGTTAGGCACCTAACTCATTAGTGTTTAGTTTTGCTCTAACTACTGATTCTCAGACATTTTTTCTATAGTATGTTCTTTCTGTTCAGTTTGTCAAATTTTTTAATTTGCATTTTCATTTATTCTTTGGCCCATGTGTTATTTTGAAGCATTTAATAATTTTTAAATATATACAATTTTTAAATTATTCACTTAATTGCAACATGAAAAAACAGGAATTCTATGATATTGTGGAGACATACTTTATGGTGT
Organism: Cacajao melanocephalus; assembly: GCA_963573385.1. Lineage (NCBI taxonomy): Eukaryota > Metazoa > Chordata > Mammalia > Primates > Pitheciidae > Cacajao > Cacajao melanocephalus. The sequence goes on along the minus strand of CAUYLG010030390.1, from coordinate 2,423 downwards.
AAAACATAATATAGTTTTATAAAGTTTTCAGGAGTACTACAGAAGAATGAAATGTTATTGAATTGTTCATGTGTTCTGTATTTTATATGTCTACATGTATGAATTTGTTCATTTAAGGATTTTTTTGTTCTAATTAACTGACGTAGTAAAGGAGAGAGCTGAGCTAACGTTTTCCACTGTCATGATAGATGTGCTTATTTCCTTGAGTTGTTATATATTTTTATTTCCATATTTACATAAAGTTCAGAATCATTACATCCTCCTGGTGACTATGACTTTTATCATTATGCATTGATACTTTTTTCTCTGAAAGTGTTTCTTCATCCTCAAAGCCTATTTTGTCTTGTATATCTATTTCACCTTTCTTTTGTTTAATGTTTACCTGGAATATATTTTTCATCTTTTACTTCAATATTTTCATCTCCGTAGATCTTTTGTTTGTTTTTGTGGTTTTTGGGTGACTCTCTTAAAAATATAAAATAAGTTGGATTTTGCTTATCGTATACATTCTGGCAGTTTGGAGAGAATTTAACATATTTACATTTATTGTGACCATTGATATGTTTAGATTCATTTCTGCCTTAAAAGATTTTTGTTTTTCTTATTCTATGACTATTTTTAACAAATTATTGTTATTTTTAACTCCTTTTTCAGAATTAATACTGCTATTTCTCTTAGCTATTATTTCTGAATTTTTACTAAACATATTTTCCTTAATAAAATCTAAATTTAAATTAATTTTATTTATTTCTCAAACAGTGTAGGAAATGTTAGAATAATCACACTGTAATCACCACTCCCTTGAATTAATCTGTGTTTTTCACTATTTTGGTTCTCTCCTTTTGAAAATCCCACAAATTAGATATTATGTTTATTATTTTAAATAGGTGATTGGAGATATGTACAGATATTTAGCATTGTATTTGCATGCCATTCTCTTTGCATCTTACTCTTCTGAAATCATTTTCCTTCTTAAAGAACATGATTTACACATTGCCTTTAATAAAAGTTTCTTGGTAATTAACTGTTTATGTTCATGTAAATGTTTTCATTTTAATGTCATTTATGAAAGATAAATATTCTAGGTATGTAATTAGAGAATAATAGTGATTGCCTCTCAGTACTTCAAAGATATTATTCAAGACCTTTTGGTTTCTCTCTCTTTTTTAAGAAGTCTGCTGTTTTTCTAGTTATTGTTCATTTTTCAATGATCTGCCTTTTTTCTTTTTTTTAAATTATTTTATTTTATTTTCTTATTGTACTTTATGTTGTGGGGTACATGTGCAGATCATGCAGTATTGTTGCATAGGTACACACATGGCAATGTGGTTTGCTGCCTCCATCCCCCCTTCACCTGCATCTGGCATTTCTCCCCATTTTATCCCTCCCTGATCTCCACACCCCCACCGCTGTCCTTCCCTTGGCCCCTCCCAACAGACTCCAGTATGTGATGCTCCTATCCCTGTGTCCGTGTGTTCTCATTGTTCAACACCCGCCTACGAGTGAGAACATGCCATGTTTGATTTTTTGTTCTTGTGTCAGTTTGCTGAGAATGATGGTTTCCAGATTCATCCATGTTGCTACAAAGGTCACAAACTCATCATTTTTTATGGCTGCATAGTATTCTATGGTGTATATGTGCCACATTTTCCTTGTCCAATTTATCATCAATGGGCAATCGGGTTGGTTCTAGGTCTTTGCTATTGTAAACAGTGCCACTGTGAACATATGTGTGCATATGTCTTTATAGTAGAACGATTTATAATCCTTTGAGTATATACTCAGTAATGGGATTGCTGGGTCAAATGGAATTTCTATTTCTAGGTCCTTGAGGAAGCAACACCATGTCTTCCACAATGGTTGAACTAGTTTACACTCCCACCAACAGTGTAAAAGTGTTTCTTTTTCTCCACATCCTCTCCAGCATCTGTTGTCTCCAGATTTTTTAATGATCACCATTCTAACTGGCATGAGATGGTATCTCAATGTGGTTTTGACTTGCATTTCTCTAATAATCACTGATGATGAGCATTTTTTCATATGTTTGTTGGCCTCATATATGTCTTCTTTTGAAAAGTATCTGTTCATATCCTTCACCCAATTTTGAATGGGCTTGTTTGTTATTTTCTTGTAAATCTGTTCTAGTTGTTTGTAGATTCTGGATATAAGTCCTTTGTCAGATGGGTAGATTGCAAAAATTTTTTCCCATTCTGTTGGTTGCTGGTTCACTCTAATGATTGTTTCTTTTACTGTACAGAAGCTCTGGAGTTTAATTAGGTCTCATTTGTCTATTTTGGCTTTTGTTGCCAATGTTTTTGGTGTTTTAGTCATGAAGTCCTTGCCTATGCCTATGTCCTGAATGGTTTTGCCTAGATTTTCTTCTAGGGTTTTTATGGTGTTAGGTCTTATGTTTAAGTCTTTAA